>CM061130.1:46546728-46567728 GCA_030789695.1 Scilla litardierei | reverse complement strand
AAGGCTTTAAATTTATGCGATAAGTTTAAAATATTTTAGATGTTTAAAAAATTGTATATGATAAATTTTTGAACATGAAAAATTTTAAAGTAATGTTTTAAATTTATAAGATATTTTTAAATCTGATTTGAAAAGTCGAAAAATTGTTTATGCGATAAACTTAGTATATTTAAATGTTAAATAGTTGTGCACTATCTTTATGCGATAAATTAGTGTAGCTTTATTTTAATGGCTTGTTTATCTTGTCCCTTATTTGATAACACAAGACAACCCTTTAGGTTAGCCATTAAAAATGATTAAAATTTATTACTTAAATTTTAATGACATGCTATGTTTTAATAAATCATTAACAACAATATTAAGACCTAATTCCTGATTAGGGTAGTCCTTTAAATGATTTTTAAATTCTAATTGTTATAATTAATTTTCATTAAAGGACTTCGCTTCTAGCGTTGTTAATAAAATTTATTAAAATCCTAATAACGATTAGGGTAGCACGTGAACCTTATAGTTGATAAGGACCTTAATAAAAGTTATTAAACAAATCCTAAAAATTTTGAATTTAAGGATTCAACTAGTTGATAGGATTAATTAGTTGTTAATAAAAGTTGTTTAGTCTATGGCATACATACAAAAATGACAAGCTTCATTCAATGGACCATGATCCAGTCAATGTGCTTGGCTAAGAGTTCTGGGTCAACCCTTGCTAGTCCAAGGGGTAGTGATCCTGGCTTAGTCAATTCCCTGGCTGAGTTCCGCTGGACCGCAATGTCGCGAATCATGATTGTATGACACCCTGGACTATATCTAAGTCAAATACGTTAATGATCTTTTTCAAGATTAGCCGTAGCCCTCCTTGTTTTAGGGGTTAGTAACTATAGGACCCGCGTTATAGTTGTTGAGATACACTCAAGCTGTAACCTGGCAATCTTATAGGAACCAACTTCTTAAATACATAAGATGACATCTTGACTTGACCCAAACCGACGTTGTCGTGAATACACCGAGCGGCGGCGCAAGTTTAGTCAAGGATGTAGTCTGCCCAGATGTAGTCTAAGACCTGACCCTAACCAACGTGTCGTGCATACACTGAGCTGAGGGGCAAGTCAGGCTAGACACGAAAACAAGGGTCCGACTAGACTAGACATGGTGATTTGGATGAGCACACTCATGATCACGAATGGCTAGGGGCAAAAAACGATTAAGAGAGTCATATCCGATATGATCGATGAAGAGTCATCTTCCGATCGCAGATTCAATCAACTTGTTGAGCTACACTCAAGGTTGTTTAGACTCAAGGTGATTGGAACTCTTACCCATTAATTTTAATTCGATTAAATCGTTCGTTATTAAGCTTTAAAACGTTCGTAAAATTAGTGGGAGGATATAGATAGATAAAAGCCAATCTACCTATATTTAATATTGAACATATGCTAAAACTAGGGCAAGACTATGTTTACCGTAAGAATTAAAATATAATGTTTTAATTAGTTAACTGGTCAATAAGTTGATTAATTGAATATCAAGTTAAATTCTAATTGATAGAATTAAAACTATATTCTCGTTGACATTAAATGACCTTCTAAAGAACAGACTTAAGAAATATGATTTCATTAAGTTCTGGGTCCAACAAATAAATTAAAGCTTCATGTCACTCGTCTCTATATGAGGCAGCTTGAACATATAGGACATTCAAAGTATGTTTCTCCCTACAACTTGTCGAGCTACCCTCAAGGTTGTATGGACAAACAATTTTGATTGGCAAAGTTCGAGAATTCGATTAAACCGTTTGAGTCGAATACGAGTGCATGAGCGGTACAAGACTATGTATCCCAACCGGATCTTGAGACAAGCAACTTCTTGAGCTACACTCAAGATTGCAAAGCTCAAGCGTTTGGATACATAAGTTGCTTGCATAGCTATTTATTTATGTTGATATCTAAATTTGATTTAGAAAAGGAAGAAGGCACTTCGGAAAGTCAATTGAGAAAGTTAGTTTAATTTATCATTAGTAAAGGCATAAGTAGGAGGAAATGAAAACGTGACATATTTTGATGTCACATTTCGGAATAAGTTGTTATACAAAAGACGTTTAACACATTTTGACGAATGTCGTCACATTGCTTCTGAAGTAATGTTTCGTGTTAAGTAATTTGTAAATGACTATACATATATTAAATGTTAATATATAAATACACAAGATAGTAGCAAACTTATATGGTAAAATTAGACTAGGCCGTATCAAGAGATTAAGCTTCACAAGTCACATAAAGAGGGGTCTGACCTCTCGTATTATAAAGTCTACGGACACTTGTGAGTCTTAGCCTCTTAGATACAATGGCTGAAACCCATCTGTGAGACAGTGGGAGAATGAGTTGTCGAACTCAGTCTAGTACATACTGATGTACCCGAGTCTAGATTAACCAAAATAAGTTATTCGTATATTTTATTAAAACACGTGTTCTTGATGAAACACAAGTCTGATAAAATAAAGAACGAAATGACTAAAGTATTTAAACTGATTCGATTATATCGAATGGTCAAATACTTAGCTAAATAAAATCTTGTGTAATTAAAAGAAAATGTGATTTTCTCTTAGATCAAGTCTGTTAAACACATCGGTGTGTTAAAAGGTATGAATCACACTTAATTAGATTTAGTGTGATCCATTGTAAGTGACTCTGAGTTAACTCCTCCCTCTGGGTTAAGTCCCAGATAGTAATGCCTATGTTTTGATAATGTTCTATAAGGACATTATCAATAAAATATTCAATAAATCAATCGTAAGGAAGTTGTATTATTACTCGAATCTCGTGAGACGGATTGTCGAGTTAGACATTATAACTGATGATGACTTAGTCAACTTCTAGGATGAAATTCGGAGTAGTAACTCCGATTTAAAACTTGATGCAGGTCCGTGTGCGTAAATAAATTTGAGAATTTAGTTTACGTGCCCAAGGAAAATGTTTCCTCACTTTTTGCAAGTAAATCTTTAAGTTGAAAGATTGGTGCAGAAAAGAAAATAGTGAAGTACAATAATGTTGGACGGGAACGGTTTTCATCCTAATTTCTTTAAAACGGATTATGATGAAACCGGTTTCGCCAACAGATGTGTACAGATCTACTCGGACCAAAGCCGATGTAAAACGCTTAAGTTGACCATGAAAATTTGTGCATTCACTTATAAGTTCGTTTTTCTAAATATGATTTAGACGAACCAACTTATATGAATTAGCCAGATAGTTTTCAAGGTCAGTGGGAGCGTATAAATTACATGCGAGGCATCAAAAAGATATGAACCATTTGCAATGACCAATAACTAATTTAAAATTATTATCGTAAGGTACGATGAACTGGATAAGATCCAGGAAAATAAAATATTATAGATTCTGATAGACCAAATGAATTATTTGAATGAGATTCAAATGATTGGTCTAACATAAACATAGAAACCCCTTAAGTCTATAGTGTAGACGGTTTTAGCAGATCCACTCACGAAGGCTCTATCACATGAAGTCGTGAAAACTTATGTGTAAAAACGATATTAGATATCGAGATAAATGGGCCTGAGTGCAAGTGGGAGATGTAGGAATATGGTGCCCTCAAGGCCATTTATTCCTGTGTAAATAGCACAAACATCTTGTTCGAAATAACAGTAAGCTGTTTGGTAATAATTTATCTAAGTTATTTTATAATTAGATATCGACTTAGGTAAAGTCCTGAGACTTTATGCAAGGTCAAACGGGTATCAAGATGAGTATCTTGATCATGGAGAAACGTTTGATCGTCTGTAGCATAAGTCTAAAATGGTTCGTGGTCGTAGATGTTTCGAGACAAGTATATCGAAACATCGGATAGACCATTGTGTCTTAGTCTTCACCGTTTAACGGTGGCGATGATCTCATGATCGCTTGACTTGGCGAAATCAAAGACGAGACACAGGTGCTCATTAGAATGAGTTCACTGAACGATCCACTAGAGTTATCATATGGTTATATTGACCAATCTGTCAGTGATAACTCTGAGTGATGATAGGATAGTTGGTCTTTTGACTTGAGGTCATTTTGACGGACCTGTGCATGAACTGTTGGATATGGAAGACGTTTGTACACCCTTGTGGGGGATGTACGAGGGAATACGGACCTCGAACGTCGCGTACACGAAGTCGTGTACAAAGGGAATCTGTTCCCTTGCGGAGAGGATCTCTGTATGAGTGGGAAAGTCGCATTATATATGCATAAATGCATGCGACATATGGCTAATAAAGGGGGAATATCTTAAGCTTATGTTGTACCATGCATATGGTACAACTTAAGCTTATAATGTGCCATGCATCATGGTACACCTTAATTAAGTTGTTCCAAAGGAACAACTTACCCTAAAATAACTACCTTGGGGGCTATAAATAAGACCCAAGGGTAGCCATTTTCCTTACACCATTTGCATGAAATTCATGCATGCATCTTCTTCATAGCGAAGCTCTGCAGAAATATTTCCTCTCTCTCCATCCAAGTTCTTAATCTAAAATAGAGATTTAGATTGTGGATTAGTAGCCTTACTCCGTTCGTGAGAAGACTCGATCCGTCGTGGCGAATCCGAAGGCAAAGTTCCGAGACTACCGCTCCGCATACGCTAGCGTAAGTCTCCACTTTAATTATCGATCCTAACTCTGTTTTGGACAGGATCCTTCATTGGTATCAGAGCCATATGGGTTCGCCCCGGTCAATCCACCGCCCCGTCGAAACTACGAACGAGTCGTTGTCTTTTTCACGAATGGGTCTCCTACTATTACGGATATAGTAGGAACGCTTCGTGACGGAGAGAACGCAGCGGTTGTTCTTTTCACGTTAGGGTCTCCTATCATTACGGATATGGTAGGAACTCTCCGTGACGGGAAGAACCGACCGTTCACGTAGTACGTTATTCATTTTTGGCACACGGCCATTAAGAGATAACTAATTTCTTCGACGAACGGGTGCTTCATCGAGGAAGATGATGGAAGTTATTTCCATCGGGTAAGAGGAAAATTTGGTGCATGTGCACCATGGCCAAATGGGCTATGAAGGCCATGCATCCCCTCTCCCCATGCGGAGGGGGTTGGCTACGGCCAATAACCACCGGCGACCACCCCATCAAGGGGGAGGAATGAGTGCGGTAACCCCGTTTAAAGGGGGTGGCCGGCCATGGCCAAAGGGGCCATGGCCGGCCAACGCCGAATGGCCTTGGCCATGACCGGCCATGGCCAAGCCATGGCCGGCCATGGCCAGGCCGGCAGTGGCCGGCCAAGGGCCAGGCCGGCAGTGGCCGGCCTTGGCAGAGCCTTGCCGGCCAGGCCGGCCCTGGCAGTGGCCAGGGCCGGTGCCCTGGCCTCAGGCCAGGGCCTGGCCGAGGCCAGGGCAGGAGCCCTGGCCCCGGCCAGCGGCCTGCCGGCCCTGGCAGAGGCCAGGGCCGGCGCCCTGGCCTCAGGCCAGGGCCTGGCCGAGGCCAGGGCAGGAGCCCTGGCCCCGGCCAGTGGCCTGGCCGGCCGGCCCTGGCCGAGGGGGCCAGGCCCCCTGGCCGGCCAGGGCAGAGGCCCTGGCCGGCCTTTGGCCAAGTCCGGGTCAGGGCAGAGGCCCTGACCGGGAAGAAGTTGAATTCGAAAATTGGTCGACCAATTTTGTGTTTTTGGTCGACCAATCCGACAAATGGTCTGGGTCGATTGTAAACTTGCCAGATGACCCATACGGGGTAACAAATGGCCTTGGTCAAACTCGAATGTGTAGATTAGTCCATACGGGGCTAACCACAGTGCCGAATAGTTCATACGGGACTAACGTTTTAATGAAGTTTTCATTGGGCTCTACTCCTTGAAGATTAGCCATAGTGCTCTACTTCATGCGAGATTAGCCATGTCATTGTGCTCTACTCTACGGAGATTAGCCAATGTACTTGTGACGTTGTGCTCTACTCTACGGAGACTAGCCAACGTGCTTTCAAATTTTTGAAAAAGATGTTTTTCAAATAGGTTGTGTCCCGTCCTTAAATCGGGATAGCGCAATTTAGAATTCCAAGTCCTACCACGATCCGGCCATGGTTATCTAACCCATGGGTGTGTAGAACAGGTCTCGTGGCTTGGCAATTGTTGCGTTAAAATTCTTTGCGCTAATTCTCACCTATTCTATTTTGAAAGATAAGTTTTTCAAAGTGATTTTCCGCTGCTAATACCATACGGGTATTATTTCTGATTTCTTTTTACTTGAGATAAGTAAGAGGGATACTTTGAAAGTTACTACTAGATGGTAGTTGGGAACATAGTGAACTTCTCGATTCTAGAGTAACATTTCAACGCATCCAAAGAACTTATCAAGTGTTTAAAGAATCGAAACTTTATGCATAGAATTTTGATCGTGTTTTTCATTCTCTTTGCAGTTTTTTGAATCGAAAATGTCTACCGCTTCTAAGAATATTGTCGCAGAGCTTAACAAAGGTGAAAAGCTCAACGGCGACAATTATAAACTTTGGTCAATAAAGATCCAATATGTTTTGGAGGAGCAAGATGTGCTCGAAACACTCCAAAACATAATGGTAGAACCTGAGTTGGGCAATACGGCCCAACACAAAAGGGACCGGGAAGCTTATGACACTTGGACTCGAAAGAACAAAATAGCACGTATTACGTTACTGTCCGCGATGGACAATGACATAATGCGCCTATTTCGGGAATTCGACCTAGCTAAAGACATATGGTCTGAGCTAGAGATAAAGTTTGGTGGAACTTCGGTTACCAAACTCCGCTCCTTGAATATTCAATTTGATTCGTACAAGATGCGGCGAGATCATTCTATGAAAAAGCATCTCCGCCACATGGCGAATCTTATATCTGAATTAAAGGATGCGGGTGTTACGCTGTCTGACGAACAGTAGATCCAAGCGGTCATTCGTTCACTCCCAGATAGCTGGGATAACATGAAAATGCATCTCACTCATAATGAATGCATTAAAACTTTAAGCGATGTTTCGAAACACCTCGAACTCGAGGAAGAGCGGATTCAAGCCGCAAAACCAAGTGCAGAAGTGCACGTGGCCGCTAGTTCCTCACATGGAGGAAATAAGCGGAAACACTTAAGGTTTGTGAACGAACGTAAGCAAGAACCGGAGACCTCAAAGAAGACAAAGAACAAAAAGTGGCAAAAGAATGTGCACTCAAAGAAGAAAAACTTGAAGAAGATCAAGTGCTTTAAGTGCAACAAGTACGGTCACTTTGCCCGTAAGTGTACGGATGGAAGTGACAAGGTAACTTGTAGGGCTAGTTACATATGTGTTTCTAGTTCCGTGTTTCTTGCTGAATCTAACTATTTTTGGTTGATTGATTCAGGGGCCACAGACCACGTTGCGAAGGACAGAAGGTTCTTCGTAGAGTATCGAAAGATAACTCAAGGAACAAAGTGGATATACGTCGGCAACAACACACGTGTTGAAGTCAAAGGCGTCGGAACATGCAAGCTAGTTCTCGACAACGGCCGGACTTTATTATTGCACGACGTCCTCTTTGCTCCAGATATTAGAAGGAATATCGTTTCCGTGGTCATGTTAATGTCTTTAGATTATGAGTGGAGGTTCTATAAACAATGTGTTGACCTTGTTTGTAATAATTCTTTGATTGGTTCTGGTAATGTTTGTAATGGATTAATTGTTTTAAATACAATGTATGATGTTGCTTCTTCCATTAATGAAAGTTTTCATTTGACAAATGCTTCTAACTCTGAGTCTGAAATCATTTGTTGGCATACAAGACTTGGTCATATTGGACCAACTAGAATGGATAGACTTGCCAAAAGTGGCTTGCTATCTAATGTTTCAAAAGTTGAAATGTCAACTTGCGAACATTGTCTTGTAGGGAAAACTTGTCGCAAGCCGTTTGGAACTGGCACAAGGGCCGAAGTTCCATTACAGCTTATCCATTCGGACATTTGCGGTCCAATGAATGTTAAGACAAGACGCGGGAAGTCCTATTTCATCACATTCATTGATGACTTCACCCGTTTCGGACATATCTATTTGATATCCCACAAAAGTGAAGCTTTGGCTTGCTTTAAAAACTATATGAGTTTAGTGGAGAATCAATTAGATCGCAAGATTAAGGTTTTGCGAACCGATAGGGGCGGTGAATATCAATCAATAAGTTTTAAGGAACTTTGTGATGAAAAAGGCATAGTACATCAGGTAACTATGCCTTACACTCCGCAACAAAACGGTGTTGCGGAAAGAAGGAATAGGACATTGATGGAAATGGTCCGATCAATGATGTCTCAGGCAAATTTGCCTATCACCTTTTGGGGTGACGCATTATTGACGGCAGCATTCATCTTAAACCGTGTACCCTCGAAGTCAGTCAGTTCCACTCCTTATGAGTTGTGGAACAATAGAACTCCAGACTTAAACATTCTAAAACCTTGGGGTTGTGCCTCTTACGCACATTTATCCTCTCACAAATATGGCAAACTTGGGCCACGTGGGAGGAAGTGTATCTTCATCCAATACGCTGAAAACTCCAAAGGATATGTTTTCGTCGGTCAAGAGGACAATGGGGGTCTAATAGAATTCGAATCGAGGGATGTTGTCTTCTTGGAAAAAGAGTTTCCAAGACAGGGTGAGATAAGTCAAGACTTATCCTTGTTTGAGACTTGGGATCAAGAAGGATCGGAACGTTCGAGTGGGAGAATTCTTGGTGAAGAAGAAAATACGTTTCAAACTTCACCAATGGATGATACGAACGATACCAATCCTATTCCGAGTGGGAGTGATGTTATTCCAAGTGGGAGTGATGTCATTCCAAGTGGGAGTGATCAAACTCAAACAAGACGTAGTAATCGAACGAGGCTAACACCTCTGAGATTTGAGGATGAATTTCCTCAAACATTCATGACATTACTACAAGATGATGACGAACCTGCAAATTTCAAACAGGCCGTCACATGCCCTGCTAAAGATAAATGGATAGTGGCAATGGAAGAAGAAC
Organism: Scilla litardierei; assembly: GCA_030789695.1. Lineage (NCBI taxonomy): Eukaryota > Viridiplantae > Streptophyta > Magnoliopsida > Asparagales > Asparagaceae > Scilla > Scilla litardierei. The sequence goes on along the minus strand of CM061130.1, from coordinate 46,558,730 downwards.
TTCAATCCATGAAAACAAACCAAGTCTGGGACTTGGTTAATTTACCTAAGGGACGTAGAGCCATTGGGAACAAGTGGGTTCTCAAAATCAAGCATAAGGCTGATGGCTCCATCGAGAAATATAAAGCTCGCCTTGTTGCGAAAGGTTTCACGCAACAGGAAGGAATAGACTACGAAGAGACTTTCTCTCATGTCGTGCGTTTTACCTCCGTTCGCTTAATTCTGGCAATGGTGGCTTGTTTGGACCTCGAGTTACATCAGATGGATGTAAAGACTGCTTTTCTTAACGGAGAACTAGATGAGGAGATCTACATGGAACAACCAAACGGGTTTGTACAAGAAGAAAACAAACATAAGGTTTGTAAACTTCGTAAATCCATATATGGTCTTAAACAATCCTCAAGGCAGTGGTATATGCGCTTTCAAGAAGTCGTCTTGTCGTATGGTTTCTCCATGCTCGACGAAGACAACTGCGTGTATATTAAGAGGATTAAAAACAAGTATGTAATTATGTCTCTTTATGTAGATGACATACTTATAGCCGGAAATGATAAGCGTCTTATCTTGGATATCAAAACTTGGCTTTCATCCGTCTTTGAGATGAAAGACATGGGTGAAGCTGCATATATCCTTGGGGTTAAGATCTCAAGGAATCGTTCCAAGAAACTTCTTTCTCTCTCTCAAGAGACATATATAAAGAAAGTTTTAGAACGGTTTAATATGCAGGATTGCAAGCCAATTGATACTCCAATAAGCAAAGGCGAGGGTCTATGTTTGGAGATGTGTCCCAAAGATCCAAAAGAAAAGAAAGCTATGGAAAAAGTTCCATACTCCAGTGCTGTCGGGAGTCTGATGTACGCCATGATGTGTACCAGACCGGACATTTGCTATGCTGTTGGTGTAGGAAGATATATGCCCATGAGGCAATTTATCTTGATTATACGTCTTGTTCATACCGTATATGGTACGTATTATTCTAAGTATAAGATCGTTTGTATTAACATACTTAGATAATATCCATAGACTTAGAGTTAGGTCCTTACATATCTAGATGAGATCTCGATTATGAGTAAGTAAGAGACCGAATAGAAACGTAAGTCTAAAACGGTTCGTGATCATAGATGTGTCGAGAACTGGATATCGACACATCGGATAGATCACTGTGTCTTCGTCTTACCTTCGGGTAATGATGATCTCATAGTCATTCGACTTGCTGAAGTCGGAGACGAGACACAGGTGCTCATTGGAGAATGAGTTCACTGAACGACCAAGATAGAGTTATTAAATGGTTAACTTTAATGATCTGTCTTTAATAACTCTAGGGTGATGATAGGTTAGTTGATCCTTAAGACCTGAAGTCATCTGTATAAACCTATGAACGGACGATGTAGCTTAGACCCATGATCTAGCTTCGAGGACCAGTCCTGATGAAAGATCTTAGGTTGGGTTGCACCAGAAGCTCTCTAGGTGAGTAAGTGACTAAGATGGGATTCGTCACTTCCATTAAAGGGAAGTTAGTGTTATAGGCTCAGTACGGTCTTTATGTTAATCCTCGGCCGGGGTACGTTGCAAGTAGTACAACGTGTATACAATAAAGACCGCCGTATACTGACCAATGTTGTCTGATAGGGTTGACAGAAAACCATACCCTAGGCCAACATCAAACACAGTCTTGACGAAGGGATTTTATCTAACGGAATTCATCACTGACACAGCCAATGCAAACCCTATGATACTTTTGTCAAAGGGTCGATCACGTTATGATGACTCTGAAACAGGGACGACAGCTACTGCTCGTAGTGACCGTCGTCTAGGGGTTTCGAGCCCCAACCTGTAGTAAGGTCAGGCTGTAGGGTCTCACACCGAGTAGTACTCGTGTCTTAGTAATAGGAATATAGAATAGAGAGAAATATCATTTGATGATATTCACAAGTTGAGTTGTGAAAGTTAGTCGCAATAGCAATAGGGACACAACGTTGCATTAGATGCTAACGTTAACTAAACGTGTTGTAAATTAGTTACGACGAATTTTGTAGGAACAAACTTGTTGGAAAGGGTTACCTGGATGACGGGATCGTCTCGGTCTAAACACAGGTTCAAACCGCGTCCAAATCGGAGCTCAAACGAGCCCAGAAACGCAGAAAGAGTTCAAGGGGAAGTGGGTTAGACCCACCGGGCCAAGAGGCCCGTGTGCAAGGGCAAAACGGGCGACGTCCGCTGGTTGCAACGGGCGCACGCCCGCTGCACAGCGGGCGCGGCCCGCTGCATCAGCGGGCCAGCGCCCGCTGCAAGCAGGCGCGGCCCGCTGTTGCAGCGGGCACGGCCCGCTGCGGCAGCGGGCGCCCGCCCGCTGCAGCAGCGGGCGGGCGGCCCGCCCTAGCTTCCTTGGGCGGGCGCGCCCGCTAAGCCTAGCGGGCGCGCCCGCAACTTAAGTTAAAATTAGGGTTTTTGAAACCCAAATGACGGCTACGAATTTTGTGGAAATTGCTAAACTTTGAGCAATTGTTTGAGGGGTCAAACGAAGTCGAAATTCGACACCGTCAGTTCCTACGCGTTCACCATTCCAAGCTCTTCTGATTGATAGCTTGTTTGGTGTCTGAAGTTTAGTGTGTGAGGAGAATTAATTCGTTAAAGTTTGACTTTGTGAAAGGCTAACTTTAAAAATTGAAATTAAGCCAAATGGCTTAATTGGCTTTTCTCTTCATGTGGATTGTCCCACATTGCCCGCAACAAGAGGGTGAGTGCTCACTCCCTATATAAATAGGGGTGCACTCTCCTCGTTGAAATACACACCATTCAACGATCGGGTAGCTCCAAATTATTGAGCAAGCTCGGTCCGCGACTAAATCTCTCTCTCTACTTTCCTATTCTCCGGAGTAGTCCAAGCACGACTACGAAGGGGGTTTGGATCTGATCCGGACGTCTAAGACGCGGGTTTCTTCTCAAGTGAAACTTTCTACCGCGTGTGATCGGCTCGGAGGCGAAAGCGGCTCGGGCGGATCGGTGCGAGGGTGCGAGGCGGCTCAGGGAGATCGGGTCAACGCGGCTCGGCTACGACGAGCTTCTCAAGACGGTGCGGTACATCTTGCCTGCTCCAGGGCCAAGATTCCGGGTATGTGGTTAAGCGTTTTAGCGTAATTTTAATTAGTCGCTTAGTGTAGATCCTTCTTGGAGTGGTCAGACCCACTCCAAGTCGGCATAGATCGGGCTGGGTTCTGGCTCCCCAGAGCCTAGCTAAATTGTTTAGCTAGTCTAGAAATTTTGATTTCTGTTTTTCCGCTGCGCTTTTGTGCCTCCGTGGTCCGTCCGACTTAGGACGGATACGGATCCGAGCTCTGGGGGTCCGCCAAAACCCCAACAGTGGTATCAGAGCCACGGTTATGCTATAGATCTACTATAGCGATTTTTTAAATTATTAAAAATGCTTAGCTTGCATGTTCAAAACTTTTTTTTTTTTTGTTTTGAAAATAATTTTGTGTTTCAAAAATTAATTTTGCAACACGGAAATTTGTTTAATTTTGGGACAATTATTTTTATGCGATAAATCTAAAAGTAGTCTACTATGTTTTAAACACTTTGTAAATTTTTATGAGACATTAAAAAAAATTTTTAAAGGTGTTTAAAGTTTATGTAAACTTTAGAAAATTTTATTTTTGGAAAATTAAGAATTTTTCTTTAGTTACATAAAGTTAGAAATCTTTAAACTTTATTTGAAAGCTTCTAAAAAGGATTTCTAAAAGATTTTAAAAGAGTTTTTTAAAATTGTTTTAAATATGTAAATAATAGAAATAATTTTATTTCATGAGATGTAATATAAAATTAATTTCTTTTACTACATAGATGTTTCTAAAATTTTTATGTGATATTTTAATTTTAGAAATAAGGTTAAAAATTTTTAAAAGGCCTAGGTTTAAAATTATTAGATAATTTTGAACGACCTAGTTTTATGCGATAAAATTTTTGGGAGACTTTAAAAATTTTAATCTTTAATTTTAAAGTGTTAAAATTTAGATTTGCATGTTTGTATTATATATAGATAATTTTAAACTTGCAAATACATTTTATATGTCACTAAAAATGAAACTCTCTTTTATGTGGATAAAGTTAGTTGCTTCATTTCATGTTGAATAATGTATTCACAAACCTTGTTAGGTTAGCCATTAAAACATGATAGTGACATGCTATGTTTGATAAAACAAAACAACAAGCGAACCTAATACCTGATTAGGATAGTCCCTTTGTTTGTAAATCATTTCATTAAAATGTTTAAATAATGATTTTCATAAGAGACAAAAATGTTGAATTGTTTTATAAATCCTAATTAGATTGGGGTAGTAAGTTGAACGTAGAACCTTATAGTTGATAAGGACTTAATAAAAGATGTTCAACCAATCTGAAAAATTTTGAATTTTAGGATCCACTAGTTGATAAGGATTAACTAGTTGTTTTTTATTAAAAGCCATTTAGTTGTTTGGAAAACATAAGATTGATGACAACTCCTTCAATGGATCATGATGTCGGTCAATGTGCTTGGCTAAAGTTTTTGGACCAACCTAGCTAGACTGGGTAACAAGTGGTCCTGGCTTAGTCAATTCCCTGGCCGCGTCCGCTGGACCGCAAGGAGTCGATTCATGACTATGTAAGTCCATCGACTATACCTAAGTCAATACGATAATAATCTTGTTCAAGATAAATCGTAGCCCTCCTTGTTTTAGGAGTTGGCAACTGTAAGAAACATGTTCCGGTTGTTGAGCTACACTCAAGCCGTGACATGTCAATCTTATAGAAACCGATTTCTTGATTGACATCTTAACCTGACTGAAACCGTTGTCTCATCCCTCGAGCTTCGGCGTAAGTCTAACCAAGAATGTAGTCTAAGACCTGACCCAAACCGGCGCGTCGTGCATACACCGAGCAAAGGGGCAAGTCAGGCTAGACACGAAAACAAGGGTCCGACTAGGCTAGCCATTGTGATCCGGTTGAGCACACTCATGATCACAAATGACTAGGGGTAAAAATCGATAGGGAATCATAGTAAATATGATTGACGACGAGTTCGTCTACCGACTGCAGAGTCGAACAACTTGTTGAGATACACTCAAGGTTGTCAGACTCAGGGTAGTCGGATCCCTCTCTCACAAATATTATTTTATAATAAATTGTTTATTATTATGGCTTTAAATAAATTTAGTGGGAGAATATAGTTTTATTAAAACCATTAAAACTATACTACGAACATTTACTAACTATAGTATCTATAAAATACAGAATGGATTCGGGACTTAGATACATGGTTGAGAAGAACGTGCTGGATGGAACGAACTACAAAGACTGGCTTAGGAACATCAAGTTGGTCCTTTCCCTAGCCGGAATAGGATACGTACTGTTCGAGGACGCTCCAGATAAGCCCGATGAAGATTCGACCCACGAAGAGAAGGAAGCCTACAAATTGTACCAGAGGGATGCAGAGAAGGCCAGGTGCCTTACTCTGGCTTCGATGACCAACGAGTTGCAGAGGAAGCATGAACATATGGATGTTCAAAGCATGCTCCTCAACGCACAAGAGTTGTACGGCAAGCGATCTCGTGCTGCCAAGTTCGAGGCCACTAGCAACCTCTGGGGCACCAAGATGGGGACGGAACCCGTACAGGATCATGTTATCAAGATGATCGGGTACGTGGAGGATGCGGCCCAGTTAGGTTTTGTCTTGGACAATGAGATGTCCACGGACATTATCCTAAAGTCTTTGACTCCCGATTTCAAGCCTTTTATAACTGGCTTTGTAATGAACAGCCTTGAGACGGATCTTCCGGGTCTCCTCAATATGCTCCGGCAGTTTGAGGAGATTCATAAGAAGCCGGCTGCACTGGTTGTTGGCTCTGCTACTTCCGACCAGCCGAAAGGCAAAGGGAAGAAGAGGCAGGTCCCACAACCTGCGAAGGCTAAGAATGGGAAGAAAAAGAACAAAGGGGCCCCGTCGAAATCTGAGTGCTTCCATTGCCACAAGATTGGCCACTGGAAGAGGAACTGCAAGATCTATCTTGCAGAGAAGAAGAAGGGGCATACTGATGCCTCTACCTCAGGTACAAATTAAAATTCAATTAAATGCAATTATTTCCATTCATATAAGTATGAGAAACTTATAGACATCTGTGTACTGTATACAGGTGGCTAATAAGAACTGGAGATTGGAGAAGTACGGAGATCGGTCGGCAATCAAAGCAACAGTTGCTGCTGGGACCGCTCAAAGACTTCTGGAGACAATGATCGTGATGGAGATGATATTTTTCTTATTTGAATAAAATGTATCATCTTTAAGGATCGAAAACAATGAATGAGTGCTTTGCACTCAAAGTTTATTTTTGATAAACAAATTAAGGTTCCTTTTATGAACCCGTTGTTTTGGAATGGATGTCTCGGTTGTTGCAATTGAAATTGAATTGGCTTAAAAATTCTGTGGATGTGGCTTTTCTGTGATGGTTGCGTATATTTTCGAATAATGGTGTTTAGCTTCGATAATATTGATTTTGAAGCTGACTAAATGTCTGAAGTCAATCAGTAGTTAAGTGTAGGTTCCAGGGGAGCGTATAAATTGTGTGCGATCACAATAATACGCATATCAAGATTAATTCTTGATTATCTGCATTTAGTTATTAAAAGATTTAATACTAAATGTGATTAAAGGAATAAGTACAGTGTAGAACGTTTTGATTGAACGAGTCAATGTCAAGATTCCTTAAAACGATCTTGACTTGACTCATTCGTCAAACCGAATCTGACACTTGTACATTCCATCTAAGGCACTTACCAAAAGGTTATTTTTGCACATAAATCTAAATATGATTTAGTTATTATGTTGAAGTAATTTAACCAGGTAATTCTCAAAGTCAGTGGGAGCAAGTAAGTATACTTAGTTCCGGTTTTTTCCCGGACTAAGTAAAAAGGATTTTTCACTTTAATGAATCTTCTATATAAATCATTAAGTCAAAATTGTTTTGATTTAATCACATATATATAGAGACTTAGGGTGTCAAATATGTACTTGACATATTGACACAGTAAAGTGGAGTGAGCTAGAACTGACTTACGGAAATGTTAGACCCCACATCTAAATCGTATACGATAACTGTTAGCTATACGAAGTTAGGAAAATTGATCCAGATCATTTTTCCAAAGGATCAACCCTGTGTGATCAAGAGATGAAATTTCAATCCATTAAAATTTGTTGTATATACTTATTAGTAGAACCATTCTTAGGTTTGCCATATCAAATGTCAAAGTGACTGATATGCTATAACGGCATGAGATACCGAGATAAATAGCCTAAGTGCAAGTGGGAGATGTAGGAAGATATATGCCCATGAGGCAATTTATCTTGATTATACGTCTTGTTCATACCGTATATGGTACGTATTATTCTAAGTATAAGATCGTTTGTATTAACATACTTAGATAATATCCATAGACTTAGAGTTAGGTCCTTACATATCTAGATGAGATCTCGATTATGAGTAAGTAAGAGACCGAATAGAAACGTAAGTCTAAAACGGTTCGTGATCATAGATGTGTCGAGAACTGGATATCGACACATCGGATAGATCACTGTGTCTTCGTCTTACCTTCGGGTAATGATGATCTCATAGTCATTCGACTTGCTGAAGTCGGAGACGAGACACAGGTGCTCATTGGAGAATGAGTTCACTGAACGACCAAGATAGAGTTATTAAATGGTTAACTTTAATGATCTGTCTTTAATAACTCTAGGGTGATGATAGGTTAGTTGATCCTTAAGACCTGAAGTCATCTGTATAAACCTATGAACGGACGATGTAGCTTAGACCCATGATCTAGCTTCGAGGACCAGTCCTGATGAAAGATCTTAGGTTGGGTTGCACCAGAAGCTCTCTAGGTGAGTAAGTGACTAAGATGGGATTCGTCACTTCCATTAAAGGGAAGTTAGTGTTATAGGCTCAGTACGGTCTTTATGTTAATCCTCGGCCGGGGTACGTTGCAAGTAGTACAACGTGTATACAATAAAGACCGCCGTATACTGACCAATGTTGTCTGATAGGGTTGACAGAAAACCATACCCTAGGCCAACATCAAACACAGTCTTGACGAAGGGATTTTATCTAACGGAATTCATCACTGACACAGCCAATGCAAACCCTATGATACTTTTGTCAAAGGGTCGATCACGTTATGATGACTCTGAAACAGGGACGACAGCTACTGCTCGTAGTGACCGTCGTCTAGGGGTTTCGAGCCCCAACCTGTAGTAAGGTCAGGCTGTAGGGTCTCACACCGAGTAGTACTCGTGTCTTAGTAATAGGAATATAGAATAGAGAGAAATATCATTTGATGATATTCACAAGTTGAGTTGTGAAAGTTAGTCGCAATAGCAATAGGGACACAACGTTGCATTAGATGCTAACGTTAACTAAACGTGTTGTAAATTAGTTACGACGAATTTTGTAGGAACAAACTTGTTGGAAAGGGTTACCTGGATGACGGGATCGTCTCGGTCTAAACACAGGTTCAAACCGCGTCCAAATCGGAGCTCAAACGAGCCCAGAAACGCAGAAAGAGTTCAAGGGGAAGTGGGTTAGACCCACCGGGCCAAGAGGCCCGTGTGCAAGGGTAAAACGGGCGACGCCCGCTGGTTGCAACGGGCGCACGCCCGCTGCACAGCGGGCGCGGCCCGCTGCATCAGCGGGCGTGGCCCGCTGCACAGCGGGCCAGCGCCCGCTGATGCAGCGGGCACGGCCCGCTGCATGCAGCGGGCCAGCGCCCGCTGCAAGCAGGCGCGGCCCGCTGTTGCAGCGGGCACGGCCCGCTGCGGCAGCGGGCGCCCGCCCGCTGCAGCAGCGGGCGGGCGGCCCGCCCTAGCTTCCTTGGGCGGGCGCGCCCGCTAAGCCTAGCGGGCGCGCCCGCAACTTAAGTTAAAATTAGGGTTTTTGAAACCCAAATGACGGCTACGAATTTTGTGGAAATTGCTAAACTTTGAGCAATTGTTTGAGGGGTCAAACGAAGTCGAAATTCGACACCGTCAGTTCCTACGCGTTCACCATTCCAAGCTCTTCTGATTGATAGCTTGTTTGGTGTCTGAATTTTAGTGTGTGAGGAGAATTAATTCGTTAAAGTTTGACTTTGTGAAAGGCTAACTTTAAAAATTGAAATTAAGCCAAATGGCTTAATTGGCTTTTCTCTTCATGTGGATTGTCCCACATTGCCCGCAACAAGAGGGTGAGTGCTCACTCCCTATATAAATAGGGGTGCACTCTCCTCGTTGAAATACACACCAGTCAACGATCGGGTAGCTCCAAATTATTGAGCAAGCTCGGTCCGCGACTAAATCTCTCTCTCTACTTTCCTATTCTCCGGAGTAGTCCTAGCACGACTACGAAGGGGGTTTGGATCTGATCCGGACGTCTAAGACGCGGGTTTCTTCTCAAGTGAAACTTTCTACCGCGTGTGATCGGCTCGGAGGCGAAAGCGGCTCGGGCGGATCGGTGCGAGGGTGCGAGGCGGCTCAGGGAGATCGGGTCAACGCGGCTCGGCTACGACGAGCTTCTCAAGACGGTGCGGTACATCTTGCCTGCTCCAGGGCCAAGATTCCGGGTATGTGGTTAAGCGTTTTAGCGTAATTTTAATTAGTCGCTTAGTGTAGATCCTTCTTGGAGTGGTCAGACCCACTCCAAGTCGGCATAGATCGGGCTGGGTTCTGGCTCCCCAGAGCCTAGCTAAATTGTTTAGCTAGTCTAGAAATTTTGATTTCTGTTTTTCCGCTGCGCTTTTGTGCCTCCGTGGTCCGTCCGACTTAGGACGGATACGGATCCGAGCTCTGGGGTCCGCCAAAACCCCAACAGTTGGTATGGTAAGCCGTTACCAATCCAACCCAGGACAAGCACACTGGAAAGCGGTGAAGAGGATATTATCATATGGTTATATTGACCAATCTGTCAGTGATAACTCTGAGTGATGATAGGATAGTTGGTCTTTTGACTTGAGGTCATTTTGACGGACCTGTGCATGAACTGTTGGATATGGAAGACGTTTGTACACCCTTGTGGGGGATGTACGAGGGAATACGGACCTCGAACGTCGCGTACACGAAGTCGTGTACAAAGGGAATCTGTTCCCTTGCGGAGAGGATCTCTGTATGAGTGGGAAAGTCGCATTATATATGCATAAATGCATGCGACATATGGCTAATAAAGGGGGAATATCTTAAGCTTATGTTGTACCATGCATATGGTACAACTTAAGCTTATAATGTGCCATGCATCATGGTACACCTTAATTAAGTTGTTCCAAAGGAACAACTTACCCTAAAATAACTACCTTGGGGGCTATAAATAAGACCCAAGGGTAGCCATTTTCCTTACACCATTTGCATGAAATTCATGCATGCATCTTCTTCATAGCGAAGCTCTGCAGAAATATTTCCTCTCTCTCCATCCAAGTTCTTAATCTAAAATAGAGATTTAGATTGTGGATTAGTAGCCTTACTCCGTTCGTGAGAAGACTCGATCCGTCGTGGCGAATCCGAAGGCAAAGTTCCGAGACTACCGCTCCGCATACGCTAGCGTAAGTCTCCACTTTAATTATCGATCCTAACTCTGTTTTGGACAGGATCCTACATGAACGGTGCCACTTAGATCAACTGACCTAGCTTCGAGGCAAGGCCTGTCGAAAGGTCTTTTGATTGGGTGTCACTTGAAACGTACGAGGCGAGTAATGACCAAGAGAGGATTCGTCTCTCCCGATCAATGGGAGTTAGTGTCGTAGAGTTAGTTCGGTCTTTAGTAAAAACTCTGCGCAGAGTATGTTGGAAGAAGTCCAACATTAGTTGACTAAAGATCGATAGAAACTAACCGGAGTCAAGTTATTGGGGTTGACAGTTTGACCGTACCCCAGACTTGATCTACACGACATATTTAAGACGAAGAGACTATAACTGCGGAATTCATCACGGAAACAGTCAGGTGGTCCCGACAATACTCATGTCAATGAGTTAACCACATAATGATGATTCCTGAAGCAGGGACGGCAACCACTGCTCGTGGTCACTGCCGTATAGGGCTTCGAGCCCAACCTGTTGTAAGGGTCAGGCTGTAGGGTCTCACACAGAGTGAAACGCTTCGTCTAGTAATAGGTAGAAAATAGTTAGGGAGAATATTTGCATTTGATGCAAAAGAAGAGATAATTGCATTTGATGCAATATGGTAATTTAAGCCTAGATAGGGACTATTTTGCATTTGATGCAAAAGCGATTAAATGTGTATTAAATTGATTAATACAATATTTAATAATATAAACGCAAGGAAAAGTTCAAGGGTAAGACGGGAATGTCCCGGTCTAGACCCAGGTTCGAACGGCGTCCAAATCGGACGCCAAATGCTCAACTTATGCCCAAAACAGCCAAATGGCTCAGTCTGATTCAGACCAGGTTAACCCAGGCCAGACCAGGATCTGACCTGGGCACCTGACCCATCAGACTGGGCACCAGGCCACTGGGCCTGGGCCCGCGCCTAGGCCCAGGCGCCTGGGCGCCTGCCCAGGCACCCAGGGCGGGCGCCCTGGGCCCGCCAGGGCCCAGGCGCCCTGGGCGCCTGGGAGCCCAGGCGCCCTGGGCCGGGCGCCTTGGGCGCCCGGCCCAGGCACCCGCCTGGGCGCCTGGGCGCCCGCGCCCAAACTTGGGCGCCCGTGCCCAGGTCTGGGTTTGGGCGCCCAGTCAGACTTTGTGGGTCCCACCTTTGGGTGTGGAACCCTAGGTTTAATGGGCAGTTTTTGACGGCTCAGTTTTTGCGAAAAACTAGCCTAGGGCTGATCTTTGGACACTCAATTGGAGGGTCAAACGAACTCCGATTGACGAACCGTTTTTTCCTATGCGTTCACCGTTGAACGCTTGTCGTATTGATAGGTTGTATCAATCCTGAAGCTCAACGGTGAGTGAGTTAAAATTCACGGAAGTTTGCACTTTGTGAAGTGCAAACTAAC
>CM061130.1:46496216-46546228 GCA_030789695.1 Scilla litardierei | reverse complement strand
GCCGTCAACGTAGCGGTATAGTTCGTCGATGGATCCCCTCAAGGCACGAGCTGGGCATGGTCACGTGCCTTGGTTGGATCCAACGATTTCCCTATTCGAATCCCTAGATACCTCTTAATCACATCTATTTCACAGACCGTGGGCATGATCTCAGTACGGGTTATCTACGGATTCGGTAGGATCTACCGAAATACAACCATAAATCCCCAATTCAACGTAGGGATCCAGATCTACATTTTCCCTCTAGAATCCTAGTGCTAACCCATCAACCCTAGAAAGAATCTACTCACTCATGGCAATAGAAACGCACAAAAACACCAATTCCACGGAAGACAACATTTTAGCGATCGAGAGATCGGGGCTAAAAGAACTTACAGCGAGAATAGATGAATAATAGATCCAGAGAAAAATCCAAATTCCAATCAGCAAACGTAGGCAAGAACAAGAGTAATGATCTCAAGCGTTAGATCCAAAAATTGCTACAAAAATTAATCTAAGAATAATTCCCTTCAAAATTCGCACAGAGCTCCCCTCCAAAAATTCCTAATCGAAGAACAATCCAACTCTCCACACGTCGCTCACGATCACCAGCTTTCAGTGCTCCCCGAGATCGTGCGCTTCGCGATCTTTCAAAACTTCCCAAAAATGCCCTTGGTGTCGCCGACCGAGTAGGTGACTCGGTCGAGCAGCTGCTGCTCGGTCAGTAGATCGGCCCGTGTAGTTGTGCTGCTAGGCTGCTTGAAGATTTTGAAATCGACCTACCCGGACCGAGTAGTCTCTGCTCGGTCCGAGTAGGTTCGACTCGGTCTGATACTCGGGATCTACTCGGGCGCTACTCGGGCTGTGTAATCTGAGGCGACTCGACCGAGCAGATGAGCTGCTCGGTCCGAGTCAGCCCGTATCCGATCTCTGCTGTAAAATGGAGCTACTCGGGTCGAGTAGCTGGGCTACTCGGCCCGAGCATTTTCTGGGAAAATGCTGCAGCAGGCCTGGGGCTTCTCGCTCTCTGATCTCTCTCCCTTCTCTCCTCCAATGGCTCCAAAAAGACGGCAAACTCCTCCAGAGCCCCGCCAATGAGCTCACGAGCATGTCGGAGGTGTCCATACCTAAGTGGGGATCCAAATCACTCCAAAATCCCTGAAAATTCACGAAACACTACAAAACTCAAAAATATCGTCAGAAATGCAAAATCGTAGTAATAAGTGGGATTTGGATGCGAAAATGATATGCGATGCGATGAGATAATGATATGAAAATGATGGAAAATATGGACACATCAGGGTCCTCTGCGAGCAAAGAATCACTTTGATATTGGGTAAATTCGTTCCTGAGCTCTATTTTTATATTGCCTTAGTAATATATTTTTTTGCTCTATTGTCATTTGGTCGTGTGCATCCATATAGACTTGCATTCACTTGCATCACCACACTATTATGGCCAAGGACAAAGATAAGGGTAAGGCTATCATGCATGAGGAGGAGCCGTCTCGCAAGAGACGCAAGACCACATGTCCACCTAGTTCACATGCTCCTCCTACCCCGCCTACACAACCCCCACCTCAACCCATCGTTCCCGTTGTGGACTCACTGATGGGACCGCGGCGATACCGTTTCTTGAGTCGTGAACACAAAGATTTTTATAATCGACTCAACGAACAGTCACACCTATCCACTAAGTTTGCACATGCCCAAACCCTGATCGATCTCTGAGTTTTCTCCGGGGTCGAGTCTTTATTTGCAAATCTAGGTTGGCTTAGCTTTTTGAACTCCCACGCACCATCATACCCCGCCCTCACACTAGAATTCCTATCTTCCCTCAAATGTGAGGCGTGGTCCATTGTCGATTTCCGCGTCCGAAACTGAAACATCCGCACCCACCTGAACACAATCAATAACATCTTCGATTTCCCCATGCTAGGCGACGACGATATCCGTCCCTGTGAATATCATCGCGACTTCGATGTCGATATTTTTTGGGGTCGCCTCACCCTCCATGACCGATATCCTCGAGGCAAGGACAAGGCCTCCTCGATCATCCACCAAGTATTTCGTCTAGCCCACCGCATCTTATCTAGCACTTTCTTTCCCAGGGATGAGTCAGGTACCGTGACTATCCCCGACCTTTTTATCCTGTGGGTTATGACTTTTGATTTTATTCGTGGTGCTGACGGAATTGTTTTTGAGGCCCCTCACATATCTATTAATGGTGGCGCTTGTCTTATCCATAAATTACTAGATATTAGCCATGCCGGTAAGGGCAAGTATTGTTGCGGAGGCCTCATTACCATCATTGCTTCACATCCCTCGTTCAGTATCGTTATCCCCCGAGATTTGCCTTGTACCGCAAGATCTACATATCTAGATCTTGATGTCCTGCGGCACACTCATATGATCAAGCCTCGTGGCGACGGTCAGTTTACCGTTTACTACGGTCACCCCTGCTCCTTACACCATTCTGCCCCATCCTGTCGTATGTCTATCCTTCTTGTGGCAGATTGGACGTTCCCTCCTGACCCAGAGTTTCTAGGGGGTTACATCTTCAGTTCCATATCCTTGACGCACCACGACCACCGTCCCCTGCCACCCACTTAGGCGTGCAGGACATCCTTGCGTCTAGAGGAGACCCCGGGGCTGTCCCTAGTGGCGACTCCCCGGCTTCTATCCCTATCACTTCTGAGGCACTTACTATGGCCCTCTTAGGCCTTGCCTCCGGTGCCGGCACGATCACTACCGTCAGCACCACTTCCACTGTCCGTCTGGCCACTACTTCTTCCGTTCGTCGAGCCACCTCCGCTCATCTCGCTCTAGAGAGTGAGTTAGCTTCTCTGCGCACTGGCGCATCCTCTTCTACCTCCTTGGACCCGTCCAATTCTTTCTTCTCGCACCCATGTTTCCTCGCACTCGAGAGAAACATGGCCACCATTCTCCGCCACCTCACACACATCTATGGTCCTCCTCCACCCACTCCTCCCCCTTCACCACCTCCTTCGCCCCCTCGACGATCTTCACCTCCTCCATCACATTCATCACCTCCTCCATCATCCACTGCTCGTCGATCATCCCCTCCCACCACCATCGCTTCCATTCCCACCACTACATCGCCACACACTATTTCTGACCCACCACCTCCACCACCCTCCACTTCCATCACCACATACACTCACCGCAAGAAATTGCCGGAGCGCTCGAGATCACTTCCCTCACCTACTTCATTGGCCACCGTATCTCTCCCACTCACCATCATTACCACCACTCCACCCATTGTTCACTCCACCACCGCACCCATCCATTCACATCCTCCACCACTCTCCTCACTTCTCCGCACACCCATCACCTCTCCCGCACACACCCCTCCATCTTCTACCGAGGGGGACGAGGACAGTTCCTCTCCCGCATTTTGATTTCTTTCTTCTTCTTTTTCTTTTCTGATCTAACCCCTAGCATATTTCTGCATCACCATGATCATATCATATTGCTAGCATTGTCATGTCCAGCTTGGGGGAATCGATTTTTATGTGTGTTATCGTGTGATTTTGTTGTTTGTGCCTGTTTATATATGTCGTGCAGATGTATTTTTCTATCTTTTATTTTCTATGTTTCTTTTTCCTCCTTTTTATTTTTCTATTTCGTTTGTGTGATTTCCATGTTTTTCATCTTTTTGTGTCGGTGCGTACCCCCCCATTTTCATTGCCCTCCCGTACTTACTACTATTGCATTGAGGGCAATGCAAGTTTCAGCTTGGGGGAGTTGCACTTTGTGCGTCAGTTTTGTCTTTTCCTTCGTTTTGAGTCGTTTTCATCGTGTTTTTTTCTTTTTATTCTCATCTTTTGTTCTCCCTCTCCTAGACATGACCCCATATGATGAATTGCCACAGAAACACACACACACACACCTAGCATAGCTACAATAATCACATTCACTAACCCTAGGAAGCCGAGTCCTATTGCATTTCATGCATCTTGGGTTCACTTTTCTTTTGTGTGAGTCGTGTGTCGTGACTAGCTAGTTGGTGTGCTTCTACTTTGTGATGTTGATTTATATGCCTGTCCTTGGTTGACCCCTAGATTATCATGCTTCGATTTGAATATGCGGTATTTGCTTCTACTGTCTGCTTCTATATGCATGAATATATTTATATCGTATACTTCAATTCGCATGTGTCGGGATTCCACAAATAGGACTAGGATAACCCATTTAGCTTATGCTCTAATTTGAGAGAAATTCTCCTTTGTCCGAGTGTTTAGATTCCGATTTCTTTTTTGTTTTACTTGGTGCAAATCCCCTCGTCGTGTACTGTTCTCCCACTTGGGAGAGTACACATGTATATATCCCAAAATCCAAAAATCCAAAAAAAGAGAGAAAAGAAAAACCCAAAAAAAGAAAAAGAAAAGAGAAAATAAAAAAAGAAAAAAATACGTATAGCCAAAAATCCAAAAAATACAAATACCCAAAACCCAAAAAAAAATTCCGGTGTGAATATTTTTCCTATCTACCAAGAATAAAGGGAAGGCGAGAGTTTGCACCGAGTATTATACTCCACACCTTCTCAACCTCCATCGTTTTCAAAAACACTTGGCATAGGATCTTTCTAGTGGTTATCTAGGCGATAGTGTGGTGATTTCCTAGTCCCTAGCTGTGGAGTCCCTGACGCATGATACGCTTCTATTATTACTCTGATTCTCATGCATGCTTGAGCTATTTATTCACCGCTTATTTCGAATCGAATCGATATTTGGGTCAATCCTCGGGTATGTGTATATAGAGCTATATGGCACAATGTAGATAGTGACACCGTCTGCTAGCACACGACCACACTCACTCGTGCTTCACCGTGTGGGCCTACGACACTTGTATGGACTCATATTCCTTGGTTTAGTGTTGTGTTTCATCGCATGCTTGCTTAGTGTGGCGTGTTTGATTTTGTTAGCTCTGACGGGCGATCTGGGATTTGTTCTCTCTCTTTCTCTCTCTCTATTTTCCCTCCGAGTTCCTACTCTCACTCGTCTTCCTCAAGGACGAGGAAGGGTTCAGCTTGGGGGATTTTGACGTGTGTTTATATTTTATATATTCACGCACGTCTTCTTTGTGATTTTCCGTTGTTTTCCGTCGTTCCGTACCCTTTCTCTTGTGATTTTTAGTTTTCTTTCACTTCTTTGTGTTTTTGTGTAAATACATGAGATTGCTAGCATTGGGGACGTATAAAGAAGATATCATGAGTTCCTGGAGCAACGGGAGGAGTCACGCACGATCTAGAGGGCAAAACGTCGAAGAAAACCAAGTTTCAGCCCTCAACCGATCGGTTGGACACAGCCACCCGATCGGTTGATGCATGCGTATCCGACCCAGACAGGAGCTGAAGTAAAGAGCAGCTCACCCGATCGGTTCAGTGATCGGGTGAGATCGACAGAGCTCTCTGTCTTTTTGAGCTTAATTCCAACCGATCGGATGATATCTCACCCGATCGGTTCATCTGAAGATGAATTTCCCCAAATAACGACCCGGTCACGCCAACCGCCCAGCCCAGCGACCGGTTGAAGCTTCTGAAGCCCGATGGCCTAGACGACTAGCAGTTCACCCGATCGGTTGATGTTTCGACCGATCGGATGACCTCGTTTTTATATATAGTTGACCTAGGGTTTTCAGAAACGGACGTTATTTTTTCGTCTTTTTTGGCTTGTGATGGCTGGAATTTTATTGAATCTTGTAAGTCTTCCGATTATCTTGAAACTTTAATATAGTATTAATATCATTGCTAGAAATTGTTTTCTATTGCCTGATCATGATTCCTACCGTTGAATTTTGTTTAGATTGTGTTTTTTCCATGAATTGTGAGTAGTTCCCAAATCTGGGATTTTGGTGGAAACCCCTTCGTGGGTTCTCCCTAGAATGACCATAGGAATAGGATTTCGATAGGGTTTAGGAATTTAGATGGTTACACGGGGTGTTTCATTGTCATTGGCGGGAGAAAGACCTCCTCTGACCGTCGGGCCAAGGGGGAATAAACTTGGCGGTTGACTCCCTAGCCACAGCTCACACCCCTAGCATAGACATTGAGTCCTAGCGTGTGGGAACGACTGGATGAGATGTTGGGAGTAATCGTTGCGAGCTTAGTGCTCCCGGAGTCGATCGGTGTTAATGGACATGGGAATGCCCACCGACCGAACCCGGGTAGACCTAGCGTATCATCCTGGGCACCGACCGGAATATCGGGCCCATGGGACGCTAGGTTTCACTCTTAGAGGAAACCTTTCACCACTAAACCCTAGAATCCAATAGAATTCCTATCCGTCGGTCGTAATAGAGAGGGCACATGATAGGGTGGAAACCAGAGTCCTAGGTTTCCTTTTATATCGTTTATCCTTCGTATCCATATTTTGTGACAACTCACCGATCGTTCGGGCTAGCTCACCCATTGGGTGAACCGGTTCCTTCTTGACATAAGCACACACACGCCTCCCTGAGTTCGACCACCAAGCCACACTACAACACCGTGCGCTTGTGGTATAAATATTTAAATCTGGTATCCCCGATCCTATTGCACTTGTATGCTCAAATCTAGGGGGACGTCACTAGCACACAAAATAAAAATCAAATCAAGCACACAAAAGAAACAAAAAAAATGCTATGAAGGTATGCATTAAGTGCAAAGTAGAAAAATATACCTTTGCGTCATCGTTTGGCTAAGGAACTAAATAATGAAACGTTCAATCCATAGTTCCTCGCCAAATCTCCATCTTACCTACACGGTAGATGTTATGTGTGACCTTGGAATCCAACAAGGTCCACTCATGTTAGTCATCAAAGATTTAGGAACCCATATTTGCTTGAATTTCATATTCGTGTTCCTAAATTTGCAATAATACGATGTATGACCCACACTAGCACAAGTAAAGCACTTTGCATAAATATTTTTCACTTTCAATGGCCCATTGTGAATTTTCTTATAAATAGACTTTTTAACATGTTTCTCATCATATCCAAGACCACGTCTATTATTGCCATAAAGTTGATTCTCCAGAATAGTTTACAACGATTGTTTTCCTATAGAGAATTTTTGTAACGACAATTTTAGACTAATGATTTTGGATTAAGCTCAGTATTTAGCATGCTAATCTCTTCTACAAGCAATTCATTTTCAGTTTCAAGTTTAATCACATTTTGCTTATACATGCTAATATCATTCAACAAAGATGGACAAGAAAGACATTCAGCTTTTTCATGCGACCTAGAGTTCTCTTTTTCCAACAACTTAATAGTAGAATCACATGCAACAATTTTCCTTTTAGTTCCATCATTTCTAATGACATGTTGTAAGTGTCTTGTTGCATTTCATCGTTGGAGTTTCTATACTCTTCAAATATGGATTCATGTTTCTTTATAGTAGATTATAGGTTTCCAATTTCATCTTGCATTCCCTTACAAATATTCATGAGTTCAATTTTAGTGCAAGATTTTAACTCATTGTGTTTTGCCATTAAGTAGAGGGAGGTGTGCACATTTTCCTCCTCATTTTCGCTATTCATATCCCATGTTATTGCTAACGATTTTCCTTTCTTTTCAGTGACGTCATTCTTTTCTTGTGGGCAGTCCTTTATAATGTGTCCCCTCTTCTTGCAATAAAAACAAAGCCTACTGTTAGTAGTTTTCTTACTAATATTCTTAGGCTCATAAACATCATTTTTATTTGAAGGAGCTTTTCTTCCCTTTTGCTTCTTTTCATTCCTGCTGAGGGATTGCTCGCTTCCATATATAGTTTCCAAAGTCTTCCATGTATCCTGCGCAGAAGAGATATGTGAGATATGATCACATTTTTTTCTATTCAAACCTCACAATAAGATATTCATTGCTCTAGCATTTATAGCACACACATTTCTATCATTTAAATTCAAATTACTTTCAGGCATAGAATATCCATTTTCAATAATGTGCCAAGTATCAACATCAACGGTTAGTAAATAAGTTTTCATCTTAGCCTTCCAGTATATATAATCATGGCCACTAAATCGAGGGAGACGATCAATAGGCATGCCATGAGGAAAAACTAACTTTGTGGTTTTCATGATAACTAGACTAGATCCTCTAACCTCCTCTGATACCACTTATTGGATTTGGATCTAAGCCTAGAAGGGGGGAATAGGCTCATAAAAATTCTCGTGCAATCTACAAGCAATCACACGCAGTTATAGCAGATGCAGATTAAATAATAAGCAATCACATATGCACAACAGATTTACCCTGATTTGATCGTCACCACGACCTACATCCAGCCCCCAAAGTAGATACTAGGTTAATAATGTAACAGGTACAACTGTAATAGCTAGAGAACCCACGTCTCTACACTCACCAGGCTCTCAGTACCCAACTCACCGTGTTCAACAAAATTAATGCTAGTATAAGCTTTCTATTTGCTAGTCCCAACTAGCCAAGTCCCTCTTGTCTAGTACCACACAAGAGAAGACCCCAAAACATCACAATGGTAAATTTTCCCCTACAAAGATATCTACTACTACACAAATATATTAATAAAGAGTTTAGAAAATCTTAATTTGTGTAGCGGCAGTCGTCTCTGTCAATCAGCTCAGGTCAGATCGTATCTGATAGTATGTAGTCTCTGATCTCAGCAACTCAAGTTGCAGCTTGCCCTCTTGATGAAGTTGCAACCTTGGTGCTCTCTCCTTCAATGTTGCAATGATGGATGGCTTCTCCTTTGTGTATTGCACAATGATGTTGAAGGCCTCTTTTTTGTGTGTTGCACAGGTTGTGGGAGGATGGTCCTTGCTTATTTGGCCTTGATGCAATGACGAGTTCCCTTGAAGATGCTTGCCCCCTTGTAGATCTTTGATTCAATATATGTTGCGGCAATAATCTTTGGCAATGGAAGAACTCTTGGAAACTTGCGCAAGGAAGAGTTTTGGGCAATGGAGATGTTGCAGCCTTGGCTTGGATTGCTATAGCGTGCAATGGAGATGTTTGGAATGAGGCTTCCTCCTAAGTTTCACAAGGATAGGCTAATGACCAGGGGAGATTGCGGCCAAGAGGATGGTAATGGAGCTTGGAAATTTTGGATATTGGTTGCTTAATGTAATGGATGAAGGAGATGAAGTTTTTGGTAATGAAGACTTGGCTTTCTAGGTTGCGCAACAAAGGAGTTTTTACATGAAAGTTGTGGCCTCCCCCTTTCCCATGTGTTGACCAACTTCCCCTTGTTTTCGTTGCCCTCTCTCTCTTTCAAAAATCCCTCTCTTTGCATATGTGTTTATATATGAGAGGATGAGATATGATAGAATCAAGTAGAATCCCATAATTGATGGAGATTAGAAGGAATCCTAACTTGATTAGGATTTGAATTAATCACCATGGATATTGAGTTTGAATATGGATGGCTATGGAATTGAATTTGAGTAGCTATATGATTTGAATTAGATCTCATTTAATCACCTTTGATTTGCATGAGATTCTCCATATCTCTCCATCTTTGACCAAGTCTTTAATTTGCATGGCTTTAGGATTTGAATGTTGCACCAATTGATTTGAATCAATTCAAATATGGATTGGAATTGATTTCCTCCTTATCTTCCCATCTTTGACTTAGTCAAATTTTTGTAGCCATTATCTCCATCTTTGACTCAGTCCACTTGGCTAATGCATGTCACATTCTCCATCACTTTTACTTAGTCTCTCTTTGAGTATTTGCGAGAGTGCCATTCCTAAAAAACACTTAGCACACACATTAAATCATTCACACACGTTTTTTATCACCAAACACGAAGTTATCGATCGTTGTATCCAACTACACGTTGTATCCAACACCTTGAACGCCATAAACACATGGCATATCAGGAGGATGCGTTGACATGACACTCCCTTATAAATAACCCAACAGAGGGAAGATGAAGGGGACGAATCTTGTATATCTAACACTCAGGTATACTGACTCCTCACATCTGCATCCATCGTATATTTCTTCCTCTATAGCTCGGCCCGAGAACTCATGCACGGTCTCCTAGCGAGTTGGAATCGATTCCACCGAGCATTCTTTTGTAAGATCTCACTTAAGCAACAGAGGGGATTTGGTCAGAACCTAGATCTGACCACCTGATGAGCTTCTTATTTTGCAGATTGCAAGAGACACCATTCGACCAAAGCTTTCTTCGGCTACCCATCGCTCCGTACCGAGCATCCATATATTGGTGCTTGCTCGGCCGATCGATCTCGAAGGTCATCCTTGCCTTCTGAACCTACAGAGACTTTCAGACTACAGTACCATCAACATGTGGTGAGAAAACACCCTGAAACATTTGGTTCTGTTTGTGGGAACCTGACATATTCCCCAAGTAAACCACAACACTTGACATCAAGGGTCCATAACAAGTGTCCTGGACCAGCTTTTGGCCCAAGTGTCACCGACTCTTTCATTTCACAGATGTCTTCGCTCACCGTCGAGCAGCGGTGGCGTTCAGCAAAAATGGAATCAGGGAAACTTGTGTCGAAGACTGGGACCAGCTCCTAACCCGGGCAGAATGGTTCATACTGGCGAAAGAGGACACGACAACCGAGGAGGATGATCGTCACAAAGATCTTGTCGAGACCAAGAAGGAGGCCGGGCACGACGAAGGCACTCATCGAGACCCAGGGGATCACAAGAAAGGAGAGAAGAACCACTGAGGCCAACCACGCAAGAACAACACGACCCCCGTCAAGCTGAATGTGCCCCATGATGTTGTCCTAATCCAGGTTCAGAATGAAGACCACATCAACAAGCTGCCCCCAAAATGGAAGGTGGACGGAAGGACGAGGCAAAGTACTGCAGGTACCACAAGGATTATAGGCACGACACTGATGAATTCTTGCACTTGAAAAAGGATATTGACCTACTAATCAGCAGATGCTACCTGAAGAACTTCGTCGATGCCCTGAAGGCAGGTCAAGGAGAAGGCTCGTCCAGAATGGTGGACAAAGGGAAGGGGTGAATGTTGTCCATATTTCCCCACGAGTCAAAGAGTGAGCAGGGAACCGACAAAAGAACCAAGGGCGACCCTACTTTTTCCTAGTCATGTGTAACGGTACGTTTTCGTTGTACTTTGTTCGTGCACGTGCTTTTGGTCGTGCACGTGTTTATTTTAGATTTTATTTGATTGTGAACACTTTTGTGTGATATGCCGTTGTGAACGTCTCTGAGAGTATTAAATAGTGGCACTATCTTGGAACGACACTTCTCGAGTCGTTTTTCCACAATTTAAACTTACTCGATGAGACGTGACGATTTTCACTTTTGACGGGAGACGTTTCTATTTTTAGTTTCGTCGTCCGACGTCGAATTTGAGATCCGTCTTCTTAGTTAGCTCACTTTCGTCATCACGATCACCCCGATATTTATTTTATAATTTTTGGAGTTCATTTGACCACTTATATATTTTTTAACAAGTTTTATATTATTTTTAATAATTAATTTATAAATTATTTTCGGCCAAATAAAATTTATTTAAGTTTTAAACGTTTTAAAGAATTTTTGAGCCAATTTCCAGCTCATTTGGACCAAGTCAAATCCTTGGGTGAGTTGGAGAAGTTGAATTTCAAATTTTAAATTATTTTAAACTTCTAATCCTATTAGATTTAGCCCTAGACCAAGTCAACCCATCTATACTATATAAGCAAACCCTAGGAAGACCTATTTTCGCAAGAAATTAGCCCTAGCCTCTTCCAAAACCAAAATTGGACGTTGCGACGATTCGTCGCAACGTTGCGACGTTCAGCCCCCGCACCGACCGAAGAAATCTCGCCCGTTCCCCCGCTCCGACCGGTAACCGCCCCCGCATCCAAGCCGCTCGCATCGCAGCTGCCCCGTTCGTCCGCTTCGACCGCTCCGTTCCCTCGGTCTGACCGAGGGCTTGGCTCCGCATCCGCTCCGCACAGTGCTCCGCACCGACCCGCCTTGTCGCCCCGCTCCGCACAGCGCCTGACCGATCGCCCCGCCCGCAGCGACCGACGATTGCAACGTTGCAACGTTGCAACGTCGCAGCCGCCCGCATCCAAGCGCATGACCGACCCTCCCGACCGGTCTGACCGAAGGATCTCCCCGCACCCGCACTGCTGCACACCCCCAAGCGCCGCACAGCCCCGTTCTCTCGCAGCGACCGATAGGATCTCCCGCATTGGCTGGGTACGACCGAGAGTCATTCGTCGCAACCCCGCATCCGTCGCACCACTTGCCTCCGTGGGCCCCCCAAGTTCTCCAGAGGTATTGTGGGTCCCCCAAAGGTCCCTAGGACTACTGTGGGCCCCACCTAGGTGCGTTCTCTTCGACGACTTGCCGCGTACGACGTCGTCGCACGTCGTAGCCCGTCGTCGCACGTGCGAGCTTTGGAATCTGGAATCGTCGCCCGGGTTGATTGCTCTGAAATTTCCAGCGAGGAATCTAATTGGAATCTGGACTTGGAGCGCTATCTTATTATTCCAACCCCCGGCGTCGCTACCCGACGCCGGTGTAGCTTTCGCGTCGTGTTGAGGTAACGTTTTGCACCCCTAGGACCCCCAACCCAATTGCATGCTAACCAAGACTAAAAATCAGTATTTTAAAGTATTTTAAATGTTTTAGCAATCACTAATCAAGATTAATAAAACGGATGTAGGCCGGTGGACTTGTGCACGTAGGAATCGTGACGTTGGACTCGTTGGACGGTGTTTTCTTGACGTGATAGTTGCAGGCAAGTGAAACTTGCCAAATCTTATTTAGGGCCATGTTTTTAGGCCACTTCCTTGTTTTTAGCGTAAAAGAGACTAGTCAGTGAAATGATAGCTGACTAGACGCCTACTTGATCTAGTTTGACAACGAAACTAGATCCGTCACCTAATTGATCTAGCTTGACAACGAAGCTAGATCCAACCCCTTAAACTTGTTGTTCATGCATACTAAACTGTCACGTTTACTTTTCTTACTTGTACGCTTTACTACTTGCCATGTCATGTCATCCATGCATTGAATGTCACATTCGTAGCACACGCTACACTACTTGTACTACTTGTCCGGCTAGGTGCACCCCTACGCCATACTTGTTTAAAACACTTCCTGGCTCGTGGTCCAGAAGCGGGCCTCATGTGTTGGCTAAAAACCAATGCCCGATACACGTGGAGGGGTAGGGATAAACGGTCACTTGAGCTTAGGAGTTGGCCCGCGCAGCCACTCTAGCCAAAAGACGGAATCTCTGTGCACGAGGTGCTTACTTTACTTGTCTTGTACTTGTCTTGTGAATGTCATACCATGCTCGTACTTTACTTTACTTTACCTTACCTGTTGCACTCATTACTTTAAACTGCCATGTCATTGCATCATGCTAGAACTGCTAGGTTGCTTTACCTCCACCTACTTTTAGTTTCCTTGCACAAGTCTTCCAGACTTGCTGACATGTGCCCCTTGCTCTTTTGGGTGTCACATGTTAGACCCTGAGCCAGAGGCAGTTGCTGAGGACGAGGTCTTTGCTGACGCCGAGCCCGAGTCTACGTTCGTTGAGGAGTTCGAGGACACCGGAGACCAGTCTTAGTGACTAATTTTACTTGCTTTTGCTTTAGGTTGCTGTTAGTTGTCGGTGCTTGCACCATTTCTTTGTTTTCGTACTTTGTACTTTTGTTGGCCATGCTGGGCCTCTTTTAGACTCTTTTATTTTAGCCTGGTGGCTTTTTCTGCGATGTTGAGATTTATTATTATGGATATTCTGAGATGTTTCTTTGTCTCTTTTCGTTATTATTATCTTTGTTTCGTTTCGCGTTGCAAGGACCTGCAGTTTAAATTGATTGACGCTTATCGGACTTGCAGCTTTGTAGCTTCAAGTCTGAGCGGACCTTCTCACGCTTCGTCTCCACGTTTTTGGGAAGCGGGGCGTGACAGGTTTTGTTGGTGGCCCATGCAGGTCCTATCTTGCGATTGCGAACTAACGGAACAACGATAATAAACGGAATATCCATTAAATAAATTGCAACATCCAAGTCATTAAGCTTTGAGTCTAATTTGTTTGTTCGTTTTCCTTGTCCTTAGATGGCTGGACGACGACAGACCCGATCTGGCAGTGGGCCCAATCGTGCTGAGGAGCCGGATAGAGAGCCCACCAATGCTGAGATCATGAGGATGATGCATCAGATGATGCAGGTGCAGCAGGGCATGCTCCAGAACACTCAGAGTGCTCCTCGCCATGAGCCAGGAGCGAAGCAGTTTCGGGAGCTGGGCCCGACGTACTTTGATGGATCTGAGGGACCGTTGGCTGTAGAGGAGTGGATCAGGAACACCGAGGATAATCTGAAGATGTCGAAGGTCAACCCGGCTGGATGGGTTGATCTGGCGAAGAGGCAGCTGAAGGATAATGCCCGAAATTGGTGGGATGCAGAGGAGGAGTTGCTGGTGAGCCCTATACCTTGGGCTACTTTCAAGTCTAGATTCGATGAGGAGTACTTTCCGAAGGCTGCCAGGAGGGAGATGTTGCAACGCTTCATTGAGCTGAAGCAGGGGAGTCTGACGGTGGACCAGTACCACCAGGAGTTTACTAGATTGAGCCACTTCGCACCAAAGATGGTAGAGGATGCTGAGGAGAAGGCCCAGAAGTTTCTGCAGGGTCTATCTCTAGACTTGCAGAGTCTGGTGTCTACGTCGGACATGGAGTCATATCAGAAGTTGCTGGTAGCTGCTCGGAGACAGGAGAGGATTATGAAGCAGAAGAGAGGACTGATTTCTGGAGCTGGGAAGAGGCCTATGGAGCAGGTCAGAGGAGTGGTCAGGCCTGGGACTAGGCCTAATCAGACGGTGCAGTTCAAGAAGCCAGGTGTGCCTCCTGAGAAGACTTGCTATTTCTGTGGCAAGACCAGGCACGTCAAGGACCAGTGTAGGAAGATGTTGGGTCAGTGCCTGATTTGTGGAGACCCCACTCATGCTATGAAGGAGTGCCCGAGATCTAAGCTACCTTGGAAGGATCCCGTCGCCGCACAGCCGTTGCAGCAGAGAGCACCTGTATCTGCAGGTTGTGGAGCACCTCTCGCTCCTCAGAAGAAGGCTTTTCAGCAGGCCATGCAGCCGAGGAGGCAGGCTTACCTGATGACGGCAGTGGAGAGCGAGGCTGTGGATGAGGTTATCGCAGGTAACCCTCAAACTAGTTGTTTCCTTCCTTAGATAGTTTGATTGATTGCTTATGTTTGTTGCTTGCATATGTTTGTTTGTTAGAATAGGGTTTGATTGTTAGATTATTTGTTAGGTGTGATTTTGGTGTGCACATTTCCTGCACGAGTCCTCTTTGACTCAGGTGCATCGATGTGCATTATTTCTCGGAGCTTCGTGGAGAAGCATTCCTTGACGACTTCCTCTCTTCCCAAGAGTTGGAACATCGTTACGGGAAATGGCGTGATCTCGGTGCATCGTGGGTGCACTTCTTGCCCTTTGGTGGTCTGTGGACATGAGCTTTACGCTGACTTTATTGTCCACGACATCATCAACTACGATGCCGTGCTCGGAATGGATTGGCTTGCGAGCTTCTATGCTACGATCGATTGTCGGAGGAAGAAGGTGGTGTTCGAGATCCCCGGACATCCGGTGTTCGAGTTCAGTAGAGGTAGCAGTTCGCTTGGCCCTGTCAGGTTTCGGGCCAGACCGGTGGAGCTTGTTGCTATGCAGATGGAGCAGGATAGACCAGCTGTGGTACGTGAATTCGACGACGTCTTCCCCGAGGAGATGTCTGGACTGCCGCCCGACCGAGCTCTCAAGTTTTCGATCGATCTTATGCCGGGAGCGCAGCCTATTTCGAAGGCACCGTATCGGATGGCTCCAGCAGAGTTGGAGGAGTTGCGTAGGCAGCTGGACGAGCTTTTGCAGAAAGGATACATCAATCCCAGTGTGTCTCCGTGGGGAGCACCGGTGTTGCTGGTAAAGAAGAAGGATGGCTCGCGTCGCATGTGTGTGGATTACCGGGAGCTGAATGCTGTGACTATCAAGAATAAATATCCCTTGCCACGGATAGATGACATCTTTGATCAGCTCGGAGGATCGAGGGTGTTCTCTAAATTGGATTTGAGAAGTGGTTACCATCAGCTTAAGGTGAAGAAGGACGACATCCCGAAGACAGCGTTCAGGACGAAATATGGTCACTACGAGTTCGTGGTTATGCCCTTCGGCGTAACCAATGCGCCCGCAGTCTTTATGAACCTGATGAATTTGGTCTTCTACGACTTTCTAGACAAGTTCGTCGTTATCTTCATTGACGATATTCTGATCTATTCGAAGTCGGAGGAAGAGCATGCATCGCACTTGAGGACAGTGTTGGAGATTTTGAGGAAGCATCGTTTGTATACTAAGTATTCCAAGTGCGAGTTCTGGCTGGATAGAGTTGCCTTTCTCGGGCATGTGGTGTCTGGTGATGGAATTTCTGTGGATCCCGAGAAGATTGTGGCTATCAGAGAGTGGCCGGTTCCGCAGTCGACGTCAGAGATTCGGAGTTTCCTTGGGCTTACAGGATATTATCGGCGTTTCATTAAGGACTTTTCTCGGATTGCTGAGCCGATGACCCGACTGACGCGGAAGGATGTGCCTTACGTTTGGTCCGATGATTGCGAGAAGGCTTTTGGTATTCTGAAGGAGAGGTTGACGACTTCCCCTGTACTTGCTGTGCCTGACCGGAGTGGAGGATTCGAGATCTTTTGTGATGCTTCTGGAAAGGGTTTAGGATGTGTGCTGCATCAGCATGGGCATGTGGTTGAGTATGCTTCTCGTCAGCTTAAGGCTCACGAGAAGAATTACCCGACACATGATTTGGAGTTGGCTACTGTCGTGTTTGCGCTGAAGATTTGGAGGCACTTCCTGCTGAGTGAGAAGGTGAAGATCTTCACCGATCACAAAAGCTTGAAGTATATCTTTACGCAGAAGGAGCTCAACATGCGACATCGTCGATGGTTGGAGCTCATGGCAGACTATGAGATTGACTTGCAGTATCACCCCGGCAAGGTGAATGTAGTTCCGGATGCGCTGAGCAGGCTTCCAGCGGTGATGATGTTGACCTCGCAGTGGAGATTGCAGCAGGATTTTTGCGAGACTGGTATCGAGATTATTCTTCCTGGAGAGACTTCTTCGATGATGAGTATGCAGATACAATCGTGGATCGTGGATAGGATCAAGGCTGGACAGGCTGGAGATGCTAAGCTTGAGAAGATTCGGGAGCAGGTGGAAGCTGGTCTGCGGACTGACTTTTTGATCCACGAGGATGGTTCGCTGAGATTTGGAGCTAGGTTGTGTGTGCCAGCTGGAGATATCAGAGAGGAATTATTGGTGGAGGCACACAGTTCGCCGTATTCTGTGCATCCTGGTGGGACCAAGATGTACAAGGACCTTCGCCTGAACTTTTGGTGGCATGGTATGAAGAGGAGTGTGGCTCGGAGTGTAGCCAAGTGTTTGGTTTGCCAATAAGTAAAGGCGGGGCATCAGCGTACGACAGGGTTGCTACAACCGCTTCCGATTCCGGAGTGGAAGTGGCAGCACATCACTATGGATTTCGTGACTGGACTACCTCGGAGTCCGAAGCTGAACGACGTGATTTGGGTGATCGTAGACCGATTGACCAAATCTGCGCACTTTATTCCTTTTCGAGTAGGACAGTCTACCGAGACGCTAGCGAGGAGATACATAGAGGTAAATTCGTTTACTCTCCGTTTCTATTTCCTTTTACTAGTTTAGATAGTGATGTAACGTGAATCGTGCAGGAGATCGTACGACTTCACGGAGTCCCCGTGAGTATCGTGTCGGACAGAGACACGAGATTCACATCTCAGTTTTGGCAGAGTCTGCAGAAGAGCTTGGGTACGAGTCTGAGTTTCAGCACGGCGTACCACCTGCAGACAGATGGCCAGTCCGAGAGGACGATTCAGATTTTGGAGGATATGTTGCGAGCTTGCATGCTGGATTTTAAGGGATCTTGGGAGGATCATCTCCATCACGTTGAGTTTGCCTACAATAACAGCTACCAGGCGAGTATTGGAATGGCGCCTTTCGCCGCGCTATATGGAAAGAAATGTCGATCGCCACTGAGCTGGGATGACATTGGAGATCGGGAGCTGTTAGGACCGGAGATGATCGTGGAGGCCGTGGATGTTGTGAGGAACATCCGGGAGAAGCTGAGGATTGCGCAGGACCGTTTCAAGCATTGGGCAGATGCTAAACGGAGGCCTTTGGAGTTTCAGCCTGGCGATCATGTATTCCTGAAGATTTCTCCGAACCGCGGAGTTATTCGATTTGGGAAGAGAGGCAAGCTGAGTCCGAGGTTCATTGGACCGTTCGATGTTCTGGAGAGAGTTGGAGCTGTGGCTTATCGCTTGGCGTTGCCACCGTCGCTTGTGGGAGTTCACGATGTATTTCACGTATCTCAGTTACGTCGATACGTTAGTGATCCCTCTCACGCTGTGGATTTCTCGGAGATTACGGTTCGTCCGGATCTGTCTTATGATCAGCAGCCCATGGAGATTCTGGATCGTCGACAGAAGCAGCTGAGGAATAAGACCGTCGACTTGGTTCGAGTGCAGTGGCGTCACGGTTCCCCGGGTGAGTCCACCTGGGAGCGTGAAGATGAGATGAGAGAGCGTTTCCCGCACCTTTTCCCGAGCAGTGCTTGATGTTGATTCTGAGGGCGGAATCATTTCTAAGATGGGGAAGATGTAACGGTACGTTTTCGTTGTACTTTGTTCGTGCACGTGCTTTTGGTCGTGCACGTGTTTATTTTAGATTTTATTTGATTGTGAACACTTTTGTGTGATATGCCGTTGTGAACGTCTCTGAGAGTATTAAATAGTGGCACTATCTTGGAACGACACTTCTCGAGTTGTTTTTCCACAATTTAAACTTACTCGATGAGACGTGACGATTTTCACTTTTGACGGGAGACGTTTCTATTTTTATTTTCGTCGTCCGACGTCGAATTTGAGATCCGTCTTCTTAGTTAGCTCACTTTCGTCATCACGATCACCCCGATATTTATTTTATAATTTTTGGAGTTCATTTGACCACTTTTATATTTTTAACAAGTTTTATATTATTTTTAATAATTAATTTATAAATTATTTTCGGCCAAATAAAATTTATTTAAGTTTTAAACGTTTTAAAGAATTTTTGAGCCAATTTCCAGCTCATTTGGACCAAGTCAAATCCTTGGGTGAGTTGGAGAAGTTGAATTTCAAATTTTAAATTATTTTAAACTTCTAATCCTATTAGATTTAGCCCTAGACCAAGTCAACCCATCTATACTATATAAGCAACCCCTAGAAAGACCTATTTTCGCAAGAAATTAGCCCTAGCCTCTTCCAAAACCAAAATTGGACGTTGCGACGATTCGTCGCAACGTTGCGACGTTCAGCCCCCGCACCGACCGAAGAAATCTCGCCCGTTCCCCCGCTCCGACCGGTAGCCGCCCCCGCATCCAAGCCGCTCGCATCGCAGCTGCCCCGTTCACCCGCTTCGACCGCTCCGTTCCCTCGGTCTGACCGAGGGCTTGGCTCCGCATCCGCTCCGCACAGCGCTCCGCACCGACCCGCCTTGTCGCCCCGCTCCGCACAGCGCCTGACCGATCGCCCCGCCCGCAGCGACCGACGATTGCAACGTTGCAACGTTGCAACGTCGCAGCCGCCCGCATCCAAGCGCACGACCGACCCTCCCGACCGGTCTGACCGAAGGATCTCCCCGCACCCGCACTGCTGCACACCCCCAAGCGCCGCACAGCCCCGTTCTCTCGCAGCGACCGATAGGATCTCCCGCATTGGCTGGGTACGACCGAGAGTCATTCGTCGCAACCCTGCATCCGTTGCACCACTTGCCTCCGTGGGCCCCCCCAAGTTCTCCAGAGGTACTGTGGGTCCCCCAAAGGTCCCTAGGACTACTGTGGGCCCCACCTAGGTGCGTTCTCTTCGACGACTTGCCGCGTACGACGTCGTCGCACGTCGTAGCCCGTCGTCGCACGTGCGAGCTTTGGAATCTGGAATCGTCGCCCGGGTTGATTGCTCTGAAATTTCCAGCGAGGAATCTAATTGGAATCTGGACTTGGAGCGCGATCTTATTATTCCAACCCCCGGCGTCGCTACCCGACGCCGGTGTAGCTTTCGCGTCGTGTTGAGGTAACGTTTTGCACCCCTAGGACCCCCAACCCAATTGCATGCTAACCAAGACTAAAAATCAGTATTTTAAAGTATTTTAAATGTTTTAGCAATCACTAATCAAGATTAATAAAACGGATGTAGGCCGGTGGACTTGTGCACGTAGGAATCGTGACTTTGGACTCGTTGGACGGTGTTTTCTTGACGTGATAGTTGCAGGCAAGTGAAACTTGCCAAATCTTGTTTAGGGCCATGTTTTTAGGCCACTTCCTTGTTTTTAGTGTAAAAGAGACTAGTCAGTGAAATGATAGCTGACTAGACGCCTACTTGATCTAGTTTGACAACGAAACTAGATCCATCACCTAATTGATCTAGCTTGACAACGAAGCTAGATCCAACCCCTTAAACTTGTTGTTCATGCATACTAAACTGTCACGTTTACTTTCCTTACTTGTACGCTTTACTACTTGCCATGTCATGTCATCCATGCATTGAATGTCGCATTCGTAGCACACGCTACACTACTTGTACTACTTGTCCGGCTAGGTGCACCCCTACGCCATACTTGTTTAAAACACTTCCTGGCTCGTGGTCCAGAAGCGGGCCTCATGTGTTGGCTAAAAACCAATGCCCGATACACGTGGAGGGGTAGGGATAAACGGTCACTTGAGCTTAGGAGTTGGCCCGCGCAGCCACTCTAGCCAAAAGACGGAATCTCTGTGCACGAGGTGCTTACTTTACTTGTCTTGTACTTGTCTTGTGAATGTCATGCCATGCTCGTACTTTACTTTACTTTACCTTACCTGTTGCACTCATTACTTTAAACTGCCATGTCATTGCATCATGCTAGAACTGCTAGGTTGCTTTACCTTCACCTACTTTTAGTTTCCTTGCACAAGTCTTCCAGACTTGCTGACATGTGCCCCTTGCTCTTTTGGGTGTCACATGTTAGACCCTGAGCCAGAGGCAGTTGCTGAGGACGAGGTCTTTGCTGACGCCGAGCCTGAGTCTACGTTCGTTGAGGAGTTCGAGGACACCGGAGACCAGTCTTAGTGACTGATTTTACTTGCTTTTGCTTTAGGTTGCTGTTAGTTGTCTGTGCTTGCACCATTTCTTTGTTTTCGTACTTTGTACTTTTGTTGGCCATGCTGGGCCTCTTTTAGACTCTTTTATTTTAGCCTGGTGGCTTTTTCTGCGATGTTGAGATTTATTATTATGGATATTCTGAGATGTTTCTTTGTCTCTTTTCGTTATTATTATCTTTGTTTTGTTTCGCGTTGCAAGGACCTGCAGTTTAAATTGATTGACGCTTATCGGACTTGCAGCTTTGTAGCTTCAAGTCTGAGCGGACCTTCTCACGCTTCGCCTCCACGTTTTTGGGAAGCGGGGCGTGACATCATGCAAGTAACGCTTTTCCGCCCTTGAATTTAATGATATATTACGAATCTTTGCAAAATACTATATCTTTTTCCTTCCTAATAAAACTCCAACAAGTTCTCTCGTGCTTGACCGATTATCTTCAAAATACTTTTGTTTCGCTTGATAGAGATGATCACTTATAGCAGGCTGGGCACTGCAAAAAGGGACTTGGTCCGCAATAAGGCTAGGGCCACTCCTCCAGAAGGCCAACCATCTGATCCATCGTAAGGCTGGGGCCACTCCCCTAGTGGGCTGACCGAAAACATGGTTCGCCATAAGGGTGGGGCCTGTAGGAATATGGTGCCCTCGAGGCCATTTATTCCTGTGTGAATAGCACAAACATCTTGTTCGAAATAATAGTAAGCTGTTTGGTAATAATTTATCTAAGTCATATTGTAATGTAGTCAACATTAGATATCAACTTAGGTAAAGTCCTGAGACTTTATGCAAGGTCAAACGGGTATCGAGATGAGTATCTCGATCATGGAGAAACGTTTGACCATCTGTAGCATAAGTCTAAAATGGTTCGTGGTCGTAGATGTTTCGAGACAAGGATATCGAAACATCGGATAGACCATTGTGTCTTAGTCTTCACCGTTTAACGGTGGCGATGATCTCATGATCGCTTGACTTGGCGAAGTCGAAGACGAGACACAGGTGCTCATTAGAATGAGTTCACTGAACGATCCACTAGAGTTATCATATGGTTATATTGACCAATCTGTCAGTGATAACTCTGAGTGATGATAGGATAGTTGGTCTTTTGACTTGAGGTCATTTTGACAGACCTGTGCGTGAACGGTGCCACTTAGATCAACTGACCTAGCTTCGAGGCAAGGCCTGTCGAAAGGTCTTTTGATTGGGTGTCACTTGAAACGTACGAGGCGAGTAATGACCAAGAGAGGATTCGTCTCTCCCGGTCAATGGGAGTTAGTGTCGTAGAGTTAGTTCGGTCTTTAGTAAAAACTCTGCGCAGAGTATGTTGGAAGAAGTCCAACATTAGTTGACTAAAGATCGATAGAAACTAACCGGAGTCAAGTTATTGGGGTTGACAGTTTGACCGTACCCCAGACTTGATCTACACGACATATTTAAGACGAAGAGACTATAACTGCGGAATTCATCACGGAAACAGTCAGGTGGTCCCGACAATACTCATGTCAATGAGTTAACCACATAATGATGATTCCTGAAGCAGGGACGGCAACCACTGCTCGTGGTCACTGCCGTATAGGGCTTCGAGCCCAACCTATTGTAAGGGTCAGGCTGTAGGGTCTCACACAGAGTGCAACGCTTCGTCTAGTAATAGGTAGAAATTAGTTAGGGAGAATATTTGCATTTGATGCAAAAGAAGAGATAATTGCATTTGATGCAATATGATAATTTAAGCTTAGATAGGGACTACTTTGCATTTGATGCAAAAGCGATTAAATGTGTATTAAATTGTTTAATACAATATTTAATAATATAAACGCAAGGAAAAGTTCACGGGTAAGACGGGAATGTCCCGGTCTAGACCCAGGTTCAAACGGCGTCCAAATCGGACGCCAGATGCTCAAGTTAGAGCCAAAACAGCCAGAAGAAGCCTAAATGGGTCAACCCAACTTAGTGGGCTGAACCCAGCTTAGAAAAAGGCGCGGACGCCCGCTAGGAGCGGGCGCAGGCCCGCGCCCGCTTCAGCCGCAGCGGGCGCCCGCTGGAGAACGGGCGCCGACCCGCGCCCGCTTACCAGCGGGCGCGGGCGCCTGTGCGCCCGCTGGGCGCGTGCGCTGCACGCTCCTGGCGCACTGCAGGCTACACGCAGCCCTAGGGCTGCGTGCTTTTGCGACGGCTGGGTTGTGCTTTGGTAGGGTTCTTGGCTGATGTTTGAACACTCAATTGGAGGGTCAAACGACCTCCGATTGACGAACGGTTTTTTCCTATGCGTTCACCGTTGAACGCTTGTCGTATTGATAGGTTGTATCGATCCTGAAGCTCAACGGTGAGTGAGTTAAAATTCACGGAAGTTTGCACTTTGTGAAGTGCAAACTAACTTGATTTTAACAAACCCAAATAATTAGTCCCACATCGGATTTTGAGAAAAGGGGAGAGTCCGCCGCCTATATAAATAGGGGTCTCCCCCCTTTCTCAAAACTCGTCCCAAGCTCTAGATCTGAGCGGCTCTCGTAAATGTTGGAGCACGCTCGGATCTAAGCTTAAATAAATATTTCTCTATCTCCCTAAAATTCTGCCTTACTCCTGCGGGCTCTAGCAAAGCCACAAAGGAGTTCAGATTCTGGATCTGAAATCTTGGCGGAGGTTTCACTCGCGTGAAACTTTCTTCGGCGCGTGGTTGGCTCGGCGGCACGGGGATTGATCGCCTCGGGATGCGGAGCGGTTCGAGGAGCGGTTCGGGGAGCGGTTCAAGGAGCGGCTCGGCGTGGGACGGGAGCAGCTCGGAAGACGACGCGGAACATCTCGCCTGCTCCAGGGCTGAGATTCCGGGTATGTGGTTAAAGTATTTTTAGCATTAGTTTAGTTTAATCGCAGTAGGCTAGATCCTTCTTGGGATGGTCAGACCCATCCCAAGTCGGCATAGATCTTGGCATAGGGTCTTGGACCTTAGGGCTAAGTTTAAAAGGTTTTAACTGCATGTTAATTTAGATTAACTAAGTTTTTCTTCCGCTGCTATTTGTTTTTCTGTCTATGTTCCGTCCGACTTAGGACGGGACCAAATGATTTTTGTGCCCTAAGGGACCGCCAATTCTCCCTACAGTGGTATCGGAGCCTAGGTTTGCGTAGTCGATCTAGGTACTGCGATTTATTAAACTTGTTAATGCTTTTAAATGCTTTTCAAATAATTTTAAAGTTATGAGATAAAATTTTAAAAATGTTTTAGATGTTCAAAATTTTTTTTTGATATTTTTGAACATGAAAATTTTAAAATGACGTTTTAAAATTTATGTGATAATTTTAAAACTAATTTTAAATCTTTAAAAGTTTAAATTTATTTTAGATGCCTAAAAATTTTTATATGATAAATTTTTTTTAAGCATGGAAATTTTAAAATGATGTTTTTTAAATTTATGTGATAAATTTTAAAATTGATTTTAAGGCTCTAAATTTATGCGATAAGTTTAAAATGTTTTAGATGTTTAAAAATATTTGATAAATTTCTAAACATGAAAAAATTTTAAAAGTGATGTTTTAAATTTATAAGATATTTTTTAAAACTGATTTTTAAAAGTCTAAAAATAGTTTATGCGATAAACTTAGTTTATTTAATTGTTAAATAGATATACACTTTCATTTTATGTTGATAAAATTAGTGTAGCTTTATTTTAATGGCTTGTTAATCTTGTCCCTTATTTGATAACACAAGACAACCTTTTAGGTTAGCCATTAAAAATGATTAAAATTTATTACTTGAATTTTAATGACATGCTATGTTTTAATAAATCATTAACAACAATATTAAGACCTAATTCCTGATTAGGGTAGTCCTTTAAATGAATTTTCAATTCTAATTGTTATAATTAATTTTCATTAAAGGACTTCGCTTCTAGCGTTGTTGATAAAATTTATTAAAATCCTAATAACGATTAGAGTAGCACGTGAACCTTATAGTTGATAAGGACTTAATAAAAGTTATTAAACAAATCCTAAAATTTTGAATTTAAGGATTCAACTAGTTGATAGGATTAATTAGTTGTTAATAAAAGCTGTTTAGTCTATGGCATTCATACAAAAATGACAAGCTTCATTCAATGGACCATGATCCAGTCAATGTGCTTGGCTAAGAGTTCTGGGTCAACCCTTGCTAGTCCAAGGGGTAGTGATCCTGGCTTAGTCAATTCCCTGGCTGAGTTCCGCTGGACCGCAATGTCGCGAATCATGATTGTATGACACCCTGGACTATATCTAAGTCAAATGCGTTAATGATCTTTTTCAAGATTAGCCATAGCCCTCCTTGTTTTAGGGGTTAGCAACTATAGGGCCAGTGTTATAGTTGTTGAGATACACTCAAGCTGTGACATGGCAACCCTATAGAAACCAACTCCTTAACTACATAAGATGAAATCTTGACTAACCCTAACCGTCGTCTCGTACCCCGAGCGCCGGCGTAAGTTAAGTCAACGATGTAGTCTGCCTAGATGTAGTCTAAGACCTGACCCAAACCGACGTGTCGTGCATACACCGAGCTGAGGGGCAAGTCAGGCTAGACATGAAAACAAGGGTCCGACTAGACTAGACATTATGATTTGGATGAGCACACTCATGATCACGAATGGCTAGGGGCAAAAACCGATTAAGAGAGTCATATCCGATATGATCGATGAAGAGTCATCTTCCGATCGCAGAGTCAATCAACTTGTTGAGCTACACTCAAGGTTGTTTAGACTCAAGGTGATTGGAACTCTTACCCATTAATTTTAAATCGATTAAATCGTTTGTTATTAAGCTTTAAAGCGTTCGTAAAATTAGTGGGAGGATATAGATAGATAAAAGCCAATCTACCTATATTTAATATTGAACATATGCTAAAACTAGGGCAAGACTATGTTTACCGTAGGAATTAAAATATAATATTTTAATAAGTTAATTGGTCAAAAGTTGATTAATTGAATATCAGGTTAAATTCTAATTGATAGAATTAAACTATATTCTCATTGACATTAAATGACCTTCTAAAGAACAGACTTAAGAAATATGATTTCATTAAGTTCTGGGTCCAATAAATAAATTAAAGCTACATGTCACTCGTCTCTATATGAGGCAGCTTGAACATATAGGACATTCAAAGTATGTTTCTCCCTACAACTTGTCGAGCTACCCTCAAGGTTGTATGGACAAACAATTTTGATCCGCAAAGTTCGAGAATTCGATTAAACCGTTTGAGTCGAATACGAGTGCATAAGCGATGCAAGACTATGTATCCCAACCGGATCTTGAGACAAGCAACTTCTTGAGCTACACTCAAGATTGCAAAGCTCAAGCGTTTGGATACATAAGTTGCTTGCATATCTATTTATTTATGTTGATATCTAAATGTGATTTAGAAAAGGAAGAAGGCACTTCGGAAAGTCAATTGAGAAAGTTAGTATAATTTATCATTAGTAAAGGCATAAGTAGGAGGAAATGAAAACGTGACATATTTTGATGTCACATTTCGGAATAAGTTGTTATACAAAAGACGTTTAACACATTTTGACGAATGTCGTCACATTGCTTCTGAAGTAATGTTTTGTGTTAAGTAATTTGTAAATAACTAAATATATATTAAATGTTAATATATAAATACACAAGATAGTAGCAAACTTATATGGTAAAATTAGACTAGGCCGTATCAAGAGATTAAGCTTCACAAGTCACATAAAGAGGGGTCTGACCTCTCGTATTATGAAGTCTACGGACACTTGTGAGTCTTAGCCTCTTAGATACAATGGCCGAAACCCATCTGTGAGACAGTGGGAGAATGAGTTGTCGAACTCAGTCTAGTACACACTGATGTACCCGAGTCTAGATTAACCAAAATAAGTTATTCGTATGTTTTATAAAGACACGTGTTCTTGATGAAACACAAGTCTGATAAAATGACGAAAGTATTAAACTGATTCGATTAGATCGAATGGTCAAATACTTAGCTAAATAAAATCTTGTGTAATTAAAAGAAAATGTGATTTTCTCTCAGATCAAGTCTGTTAACACATCGGTGTGTTAAAAGGTATGAATCACACTTAATTAGATTTAGTGTGATCCATTGTAAGTGACTCTGAGTTAAATCCTCCATCTGGGTTAAGTCCTAGATAGTAATGCCTAGGTTTTAATAATGTTCTATGAGGGCATTATCAATAATATATTCAATAAATCAATCGTAAGGAAGTTGTAAAAATACTCGAATCTCGTGAAACGAATTGTCGAGTTAGACATCATAACTGATGATGACTTAGTCAACTTCTAGGATGAAATTCGGAGTAGTAACTCCGATTTAAAACTTGATGAAGGTCTGTGTGCGTAAATAAATTTGAGAATTTAGTTTACGTGCCCAAGGAAAATGTTTCCTCACTTTCTGCAAGTAAATCTTTAAGTTAAAAGATTGGTGCAGAAAAGAAAATAGTGAAGTACAATAATGTTGAACGGGAACGGTTTTCATCCTAATTTCTTTAAAACGGATTATGATGAAACCGGTTTCACCAACAGATGTGTACAGATCTACTCGGACCAAAGCTCGATGTAAACGCTCAAGTTGACCATGAAAATTGGAGCATTCACTTATAAGTTCGTTTTTCTAAATATGATTTAGACGAACCAACTTATATGAATTAGCCAGATAGTTTTCAAGGTCAGTGGGAGCGTATAAATTACATGCGAGACATCAAAGGGATGGATCATTTATTTTGACAAAGTTATCAAAAGGCTTGATACTTTATCAGAAATAGATATGAACCATTTGAAATGACCAATAACTAATTTAAAATTATTATCGTAAGGTACGATGAACTGGATAAGATCCGGGAAAATAAAATATTATAGATTCCGATAGACCAAGTGAATTATTTGAATAAGATTCAAAAGGTTGGTCTAACATAAACATAGAAACCCCTTAAGTCTATAGTGTAGACGGTTTTAGCAGATCCACTCACGAAGGCTCTATCACATGAAGTCGGGAAAAATTATGTGTAAAAACGATATTAGATATCGAGATAAATGGGCCTGAGTGCAAGTGGGAGATGTAGGAATATGGTTCCCTCGAGGCCATTTATTCCTGTGTGAATAGCACAAATATCTTGTTCGAAATAACAGTAAGCTGTTTGGTAATAATTTATCTAAGTCATATTGTAATGTAGTCAACATTAGATATCAACTTAGGTAAAGTCCTGAGACTTTATGCAAGGTCAAACGGGTATCGAGATGAGTATCTCGATCATGGAGAAACGTTTGACCATCTGTAGCATAAGTCTAAAATGGTTCGTGGTCGTAGATGTTTCGAGACAAGGATATCGAAACATCGGATAGACCATTGTGTCTTAGTCTTCACCGTTTAACGGTGGCGATGATCTCATGATCGCTTGACTTGGCGAAGTCGAAGACGAGACACAGGTGCTCATTAGAATGAGTTCACTGAACGATCCACTAGAGTTATCATATGGTTATATTGACCAATCTGTCAGTGATAACTCTGAGTGATGATATGATAGTTGGTCTTTTGACTTGAGGTCATTTTGACAGACCTGTGCGTGAACGGTGCCACTTAGATCAACTGACCTAGCTTCGAGGCAAGGCCTGTCGAAAGGTCTTTTGATTGGGTGTCACTTGAAACGTATGAGGCGAGTAATGACCAAGAGAGGATTCGTCTCTCCCGGTCAATGGGAGTTAGTGTCGTAGAGTTAGTTCGGTCTTTAGTAAAAACTCTGCGCAGAGTATGTTGGAAGAAGTCCAACATTAGTTGACTAAAGATCGATAGAAACTAACCGGAGTCAAGTTATTGGGGTTGACAGTTTGACCGTACCCCAGACTTGATCTACACGACATATTTAAGACGAAGAGACTATAACTGCGGAATTCATCACGGAAACAGTCAGGTGGTCCCGACAATACTCATGTCAATGAGTTAACCACATAATGATGATTCCTGAAGCAGGGACGGCAACCACTGCTCGTGGTCACTGCCGTATAGGGCTTCGAGCCCAACCTGTTGTAAGGGTCAGGCTGTAGGGTCTCACACAGAGTGCAACGCTTCGTCTAGTAATAGGTAGAAATTAGTTAGGGAGAATATTTGCATTTGATGCAAAAGAAGAGATAATTGCATTTGATGCAATATGATAATTTAAGCTTAGATAGGGACTACTTTGCATTTGATGCAAAAGCGATTAAATGTGTATTAAATTGTTTAATACAATATTTAATAATATAAACGCAAGGAAAAGTTCACGGGTAAGACGGGAATGTCCCGGTCTAGACCCAGGTTCAAACGGCGTCCAAATCAGACGCCAGATGCTCAAGTTAGAGCCAAAACAGCCAGAAGAAGCCTAAATGGGTCAACCCAACTTAGTGGGCTGAACCCAGCTTAGAAAAAGGCGCGGGCGCCCGCTAGGAGCGGGCGCAGGCCCGCGCCCGCTTCAGCCGCAGCGGGCGCCCGCTGGAGAACGGGCGCAGGCCCGCGCCCGCTCCAGCGGGCGCGGGCGCCCGCCAGAAGCGGGCGCCGACTCGCGCCCGCTTACCAGCGGGCGCGGGCGCCTGTGTGCCCGCTGGGCGCGTGCGTCGCACGCACCCAGGCAGGCGCGTGCAGCGCACACGCCTCGAGGCGCGTGCGCTGCACGCGCCTGGCGCACTGCAGGCTGCACGCAGCCCTAGGGCTGCGTGCTTTTGCGACGGCTGGGTTGTGCTTTGGTAGGGTTCTTGGCTGATGTTTGAACACTCAATTGGAGGGTCAAACGACCTCCGATTGACGAACGGTTTTTTCCTATGCGTTCACCGTTGAACGCTTGTCGTATTGATAGGTTGTATCGATCCTGAAGCTCAACGGTGAGTGAGTTAAAATTCACGGAAGTTTGCACTTTGTGAAGTGCAAACTAACTTGATTTTAACAAACCCAAATAATTAGTCCCACATCGGATTTTGAGAAAAGGGGAGAGTCCGCCGCCTATATAAATAGGGGTCTCCCCCCTTTCTCAAAACTCGTCCCAAGCTCTAGATCTGAGCGGCTCTCGTAAATGTTGGAGCACGCTCGGATCTAAGCTTAAATAAATATTTCTCTATCTCCCTAAAATTCTGCCTTACTCCTGCGGGCTCTAGCAAAGCCACAAAGGAGTTCAGATTCTGGATCTGAAATCTTGGCGGAGGTTTCACTCGCGTGAAACTTTCTTCGGCGCGTGGTTGGCTCGGCGGCACGTGGATTGATCGCCTCGGGATGCGGAGCGGTTCGAGGAGCGGTTCGGGGAGCGGTTCAAGGAGCGGCTCGGCGTGGGACGGGAGCAGCTCGGAAGACGGCGCGGAACATCTCGCCTGCTCCAGGGCTGAGATTCCGGGTATGTGGTTAAAGTATTTTTAGCATTAGTTTAGTTTAATCGCAGTAGGCTAGATCCTTCTTGGGATGGTCAGACCCATCCCAAGTCGGCATAGATCTTGGCATAGGGTCTTGGACCTTAGGGCTAAGTTAAAAAGGTTTTAACTGCATGTTAATTTAGATTAACTAAGTTTTTCTTCCGCTGCTATTTGTTTTTCTGTCTATGTTCCGTCCGACTTAGGACGGGACCAAATGATTTTTGTGCCCTAAGGGACCGCCAATTCCCCAACAGGGCCACCCCCCAGCAGGCCGATTGTCTGATCCGCCATAAAGCTGGGGGCCACTCCCCCAGCAGGCTGACCAAAAAATTGGTTTGTTGTAAGGCTAGGGCCACTCCCTTGCAAGTCGACTGACCAATCAGCCGTAAGGCTGGGAGACACTCTCCCAACAGGCTGACCGAAAACTTGGTTTGTGTTCGAGTCCACAAGTGCACTGTGTCGAGTCTTTGTAATATAGAAAGGTTGTCGATCCACAGGGAAGGTGATTAGTATAGGTCTTGGGTTTATAGTTCAGAGTTGTGTGCTGTGTTAGTTGTGGGTTTATCCAAGAGTTTTGTCACAGAAATCTCTCATAATTAATAGCAATAGAATGGAAACTAGGGCGTTAGGTGTCACCACTAGTATCATTGGATGTCGATGCTAGGTTATAATTCTTAGGTTAGGTTTAGTTCTTAGGGCAATATTTCCGCATCTTGAATGGAAATCATCGCCAACTATCGTTGAACTACTCATCTAACGTATTCTGTGCTTAGCCTCATCATCGTGGATGGCCTTACACGCAATGCATGCATTACGATCGACAATAAATTCTCAATCTCCACTCACGTCACTATTGTGAATCAGAGTTTCGATTCGTAATACGATGTCTCTTATTTATGCTACTATCATAGATCATCAATTAGTGATATATGGAATCGGTAGAGACCCATAGAGTGCGTGCCACTATCTTGGATCACAAACCCTAAGTGAATTCACTAACGACCCTAATCAAGCCTATATGATAATATCTAGGGCAAGGGCCACTATCGTGGATCACAAACCCTAGATGAGAACATTATAAACTTGGTTAGATCAACCACATCACATCCCTAATCACCAAATTAACCTAAAAATCATAATTTTAACATCTAAACTCTAAAATCACAAGGCTCATCATTAGCCCTAGATGGAACTACTCACAGATCATAGCGAAAGCAGTAAAAACAATAATAGCAATAAGATTCAACATCATCACAATAATTGATAATCAATACAATAAGAATGGAGAAGAAATCAATACCAAACCAATAGAGAACGAGAAGTCTCTTCAGAAAATTAAGATCCAACAAGTTCCAAACAATATTCTTCTCTAAAAAAAATCCAATCTTTGCTTCAAAGAAAATTGCAGCTACTCTAATAAAACAATAATCAACTAAAAATCCGAACTCTCCTTAGCCTAAGGTGGAAAATGTGTTTTTATACCAATGGGTTTGAACCCACAAAAACCAATAAAAACCCCGATTTGGAGTTGTCATCTTCATTGGAGAGCTGCCCGACTCGACCGAGTGGCAATGCCACTCGGTCCGAGTCGGGCCTTGTTGCTCCGTCGACTTTGTTGATCCCTTCGCCTTCGTTCTAGAAGAGTGGTCACTTGGACCGAGTGGATGATCAACTCGGCCGAGTTCAGGCGTTTGCAATTAGCTTAAAAACAACGCTCTGCCTTAATTCCTGCTTGATCGATTCACCTCGGCACCTAGTCGAGTGGGCGAGTCTGCTCGGTCGAGTTGTAGAGCTTCAGAATTGCTTTAAAAATGTCGTTCTGTTGATAATTTCACTCGGCTGAGTAGCTTCATCGAGTCGCGAAGCTACTCGGTCGAGTGGCTCTTTGATATGCTCATATTTTACACCCTATTTCTGTATATTTCAATGCCATACCAATTGCTCACATTGCAAATTTAAAGCTTAAATGACGATTTTTCGACGAATTTCACTATTTCAATATTTTGTTAGATTGTCATGAATTATAGAGCAATCGGGAGAAAATTGGAGCTAGGAGCATATATACGCGTGTCGGAGCGTCAATGGCAATGATATTGAGGAGCTCACGGTGCTTGAAGATGAGAAGA
This sequence comes from Scilla litardierei, assembly GCA_030789695.1. Classification (NCBI taxonomy): domain Eukaryota; kingdom Viridiplantae; phylum Streptophyta; class Magnoliopsida; order Asparagales; family Asparagaceae; genus Scilla; species Scilla litardierei. The sequence goes on along the minus strand of CM061130.1, from coordinate 46,513,560 downwards.
AGCGGAAGGAAGAGAAGAGGAGAAGGAAGGAAGCGAGAAAAGAGAGAAAAAGCTTAAAACTCGCCAACCCAGCCGAGTGGCACAGACCACTCGGTAGAGTGAAACAGATACATCCCCAGCCCCAGCCCAAGAAGCGATGCAAATACACTCGACCGCGTGAGAAGCCCACTCGACCGAGTGAGGGAAGAAAATCTTGAGGTAGAATGCCGATTCTGAAGATTTCTGCAGGAACTCCCACTCGATCGAGTGAGCTGACCACTCGATCGAGTGGCCAGAGAAGACAGAACGCCATCTTTTGAGGATTTTCTGTAGGGAATACCACTCGACCGAGTGACATTTTTACTCAGCTGAGGGCGTCGTCAGCCAAGAATTGCAAACTAGGGTTGCCTTGGTATGATGGCATTTCGGTCAACTTTTCCCTAGGTTTTTGAGTTAGTATAAATAGGTAGTTTTATGAGCCGTCAAAAAGAGAGACAATACGGCTAGAGATCTTAGAGAAGACTCTACTTTATTTTGCTATAGTTTTTGAATTGGAGAGCTCTTGGAACTCACTGGTTTGTCCAAGTTCTTATTGTTTTCTAGTTTTATGACTGTTTCTTGTTTAGAACTTTTGTCTATGATGATTTCTATTACATTTATCAGTTTTATTGCTTTGATCATGAATACTTGTAAGTAGTCTCTTTGCTCTAGGGCAAAGGGATGAACCCTATGGATTTCACGCTTGATATGTGAAATCTATTGAAAACCCATGTTGCTAAACTTATTTTAGGGGTAGATTATGGTTGATCTACTACAAATAGCTAGTGATTTCTACTTAGATCTTGGGAGCTCGAGAGAGTATCTTAATCTATAGGAAGCCCTATATATTTGATTTAGATCTATAATTGAGATATCCTAGAATTGGTGCACGAGAGCGACCAAATATAGCATCTTTATTATATTTCTATAATTATATTCGCTTGTACGATGGTAAGAAAAATATGTGTAAGGATCCTGTCTATGGGGAAAACACTAGAAGGGGGGGTTGAATAGTGTTTAGGCAAATTTAATAGGAATTTACGCCAAATAAAATGCAATCCAACAAATAGTGCGGAATAGAAAACAACCCAAAGAGAAACACACGCAAACGCAGTTATGTTTCAAGGGTTCGGATTACCCAAGTCAACTCCCGACTTGTTCCCGGTAATCCTACGTCCCTACCACCCGAATACCACCAGATACTCAAGTTAGAACCCTAACTTGAGGTTTCCTTAAAAACCCACTTGTAGCAACCCTACAAGTGCAATCGACGACAATCGATGTCCTTGACTCCCACAACCCCGGAGCAAGCAAAAACCACTCTCACAACCGAGAGCACAATTCAAATAATGAAATTATGAAATCTGAAAGCAACACTTACAATCACCTATGCCTTGAAGTAGAACTTGAAGGAGAAGTGTGATGTGTGTTGAAGAACTCTCTTGGAAGATAGGAGGAAAGCCCTTTCTCTTGACTGCACCAAATGCCTAGAGGATCAATCTTTGGTTCTAGGTTGGAGAGCAAGAGAATCAGATTTAGAAATGCTTAAGGGCTTTGGATTTGAAAGCTTTGATCTTTGGAAAAGAAAGCTTGAAGGATTTAGCAATGAATGAGATTCACCACGGTGAAGTTCTTCAAATCATTGACCTCTTCAATGGCGATTGCTCGTCTTTCCCATTTGGAGGTCATCCCCATGATAATCTTCCTTACCTTTTCAGGTTCGGTGTAGATTTGGCCAAGGGCTTCCAATTCGTTTGTGATGTCGGTAAAGCGTCCGTACATCGACGCAATGCTCTCATTTCCTGCATGTGGAACAAGTCGAAGTTTTGCACGACAACATATAATTTTGAAAGCTTTACCTTATTCGTTCCCTCGTGGGTAACGATGAGATGGTTCCAAATTTGATATGCACTCTTACATGTGCATATCTTGTTGAACTCATTCGGGTCCAACGCACAATGAAAAGCGTTCATTGCTTTAGCATTGTTGACTTCGGCGGACTTTTCGGAAGTCGTCCATTTCTCGAAATCATCTTCGGAGGGCTCGACATACTCCTTGTGGAGAGTTCTCCAAAGAGAAGCACTCCTAAGGAATGTCTCCATCCTACACTTCCAATAACCAAAGTTAGTACCATTGAAACGTGGAGGATGTACCGTAGATTGACCTTCGAAAAGTGTGGACGCTCCATCACGGTCGTGATTGTTGTACGTAGGCGGCAGAGGAACGTTGTTGTTGTTGGATGCCATAGATAAAACCTTGCGCTCTGATACCAATTGTAAGGATCCTGTCTATGGGGAAAACACTAGAAGGGGGGTTGAATAGTGTTTATGCAAATTTAATAGGAATTTACGCCAAATAAAATGCAATCCAACAAATAGTGCGGAATAGAAAACAACCCAAAGAGAAACACACGCAAACACAGTTATGTTTCAAGGGTTCGGATTACCCAAGTCAACTCCCGACTTGTTCCCGGTAATCCTACGTCCCTACCACCAGGATACCACCGGATACTCAAGTTAGAACCCTAACTTGAGGTTTCCTTAAAAACCCACTTCTAGCAACCCTACAAGTGCAATCGACGACAATCGATGTCCTTGACTCCCACAACCCGGGAGCAAGCAAAAACCACTCTCACAACCGAGAGCACAATTCAAATAATGAAATTATGAAATCTGAAAGCAACACTTACAATCACCTATGCCTTGAAGTAGAACTTGAAGGAGAAGTGTGATGTGTGTTGAAGAACTCTCTTGGAAGAGAGGAGGAAAGCCCTTTCTCTTAACTGCACCAAATGCCTAGAGGATCAATCTTTGGTTCTAGGTTGGAGAGCAAGAGAATCAGATTTAGAAATGCTTAAGGGCTTTGGATTTGAAAGCTTTGATCTTTGGAAAAGAAAGCTTGAAGGATTTAGCAATGAATGAGTGTGTAAGTGAGTAACCTTCCAATGAAACAGTAGAAGCACTATTTATAGCTTTCTCAAATCCACAAAACAGTTTAGGCAAAAACCCAATCGAAATCCATGAGAAAAATCTCAACGGATATAATCTGAACTCGCAACAGTCGACTGATGAACAAAACACAGTCGACTGCTGCACAGTCAGCAAGGGTAGGTGAGAATTCATAACGGTAACTTACCACGTGGACAGTCGACTGATGAAGCCAAGACAGTCGTCTGTAAAACCAACAGGCGACTGTACATTCTTCGACAGGCGACTGGCCGAGAGAAGAGTAAGTTAGAAGAAGTACTGGAAATCTCACAAGATACAGGACAGACGACTGATGTAAGGAACACAGTCGACTGTTAATCAGAACAGGCGACTGTATAACCTTAAACAGACGACTGTCACAGACAGGAGAAATTTCCAGAGAGCTAAGTCAAAGATTAGACTTACAGACAGGCGACTGTTGCAGCATAGACAGTCGACTGATCTAATATACAGTCGACTGTATACACAGCGACCGTAGAAATCGGATCAAACATAGTTTGGACAAGGAGAGACATGCGACTGATGAACCATTCATAGTCGACTGTCGCTAAGACAGGCACCTGATAAACGTTCAACAGTGGCCTGTGCGAGATAATCAGAGAGGATCCAAAAACTGCATTGTAATAGTCTGTGCATAACAGGCGACTGTATAACAAAACACAGTCGACTGTTTTTGAGACAGGCGACTATAAGCTGTTAAGCAGTCGGCTGTTATAAACAATCCAAGCACAAACAAAAGATAATTGAATTGCGATCAAAGGACGAAGGTCTAGAGATGTCCTATGATCGAAAGTAGATGTGTGTGAGTGCTCCATCATAGTTCTACTTCTAAGATACATACTAGAAGAGATAAAAGAAAAATTACATTGACGAATAATCTCTTCTTTCCATCGTATGAGCTTGAAGTCTTTACGGAGCTTCAATCATCAATATTCGATCATCCAATTCATATCATTTGCCTTCAATCACGTTTGTGAGTCATCCATTGCTAGTTGATCTTCATAGTAAGCTTAGACAATGGATTAACTGCAAAATAGGGGATTAGTCACAAGTATTTATGTTTGCTCATCATTAACACCAAGTAAGGAGAAGTCCAATACTAAACATTCTCCCCCTTTTTGATGATGACAAACAAACAAAAACAAAAAGATAAATAGTTGTGCGTAATGAAAACTTACTCCCCCTACATAGATGCCAATGAGGTTAGCCAACAAATATTAGAGCATCTATATAGCAATTGAAGCAAATGAGTGAGATAAGAATGAATTTAATTCAAGGAATCTAGGAAGTAAAATCCATATTCATTTTAATCTTACTCCCCCTGAATCTAAGGCATCGAAAATCTTAGATTCAAGCGTTCAAGCGTTCAAGCGTTAGAACATACTTAGCACATCCATTATGAATCTTGTATGTTTATTTCTCTCCCCCTATGGTATTATCCAAAAAGGTGGGAGCAAATAAAAACAACAATAATAGTGCTAAAATACGAACTAACAACAATCAAGGAGTATAAAGATATATGAAATCAAAAACTCAGAAAATCTCATCATATACACATGTGAGTAATGGAATTGAAATCCAATATCAACATTTTAAATATTCAGGAAGAAAATAATTTTCACAAATTCATCACTTCCATGAAAGAACATGAATTATCCAAAATCAAATTCGAGTATTGTCTCAAGAACACATTAAGAAGAAATGAAGCGTATATAGAGACAATATATCATACATCACACAGAGATTAATCAATATAGCATAATGTGACATAAAGAGAGATGCAACATCAAATATATATAATATAAAGCAACTGAGTACATCAACGGATGGTCATCAACATGGCCATCCTAAAAAGATACATCATGAGCAACAAAAAAATAGCTACATCATGACAACATCAAAGACTGTATCAATAAAAAGTGTGGCATACAACATCATCCATCATACAACGACAAAACATATAACAAAATCAGAAATCTCGATCTAAGGGTGAGCGTCTCCAGGGTCTGCGGACGAGGGAGCAGGCTCTGACGCAGCAGGAGTGTCCTCTGGAGAAGGATCAGACGGAGCAATAGGAGCAACAGCAGCAGCAGTATCCTGTGAAGAGACAACACCAGGAGGCTGAAGGGGCTCATGAGTCTGAGGAAGATACTGTCTCAAATCCTCAGGGAAGGGGATTCCCTGATGGAGGAGAGAGAGAGACAGTAGCCGGTAAATACCAGAGATCATCGACAAAAGAGTATCCTGAGGCGGTGGAGCTGATGATGATGAAGGCAAATCGGCTGGAGGCACAGTGGATGAGGATGGAGCTGTAGTAGTCTTCCTCTTCTTCGAGGCAGTCTGCAGAGCCGAAGAGGACTTCGACTTCGCAGAAGCGTCGAGGAGAGGGCCAAAGGGCATGGGCTCGTAATGGGTCAGGTCAATACCAAAGTGACGGAAGACACGAGTCAAAAGACCACCAAAGGGAATGTGAGACGAGGAGGACGTGAACTCAACCTTGTCCATCCTGTAAAGGAGGACACCGGCCCAGTTCACGGGCATGCCAGAGAGAATAGCATACATACACTTTAGTATATCCTGAGACGGCTGATCGGACGATCCATATCTCGGCAGAATGTTGGACTTCACCACTAGGTGAACAGCCCAACCCCGTGCAGAAAACATGGATGATCTGACACCCGAATCAAGAGCTAAAGGAACCTCTCGAAACATATCCCAGAGAACAGACTGATCAAGATCGTCAATCTCAGAAAAGCTGATATCAGTGGGGAGGGAACCGACAGAAGGAATCCTAAGGATAGTCCCTAAAAGAGAGGGAGTGAGCTAAATGTGGGTTCCCTGGACGACAGTATCAAGGATGCCAGTAGTCGAATACTCACCGCAAACGCGGTTCGCATAGAAGAGCTTCACCAGAAATGGGTAGGCTCTAGGGGACTCACTCTGAGAGAAGCGAAAAAGATCGTCCAGATGAGTAGCGGACAGAATGTCAGAAAGTCTCTCAGCAGTAAATGCGGGGAAAACAATGTACCGCTCCCTAAGCAGATTGATCCCAAGAAGAGAATGGAACTTTGCCAGACAAAGATCGTCTCTGTAAACGGGAACCAGGGGATCAGAGGGGGGTACAGCAGGAGTTTCTTCAGACGAACTGGATGCAGAAGGAGACACATGATGACTCTCAGCAGCAGGCTCACTGATGTGAACACCAGTAGGCTTGCCCTGACGACGAATCAAGGGCTGAGCATCACTCGACGAAGAAGAAGGAGAATAACCCGGTGACGATGAACGTATGGGCGACTGGGCAAACTTGGTTCAAGCTTTGTAGGGTTTCTTTCTCTTGGCGATGAGTTTCTTAGGAGCCCTAGGTTGTTTAGAAGCAATGATCTTCTCTTTTCCCTTAGGTTTAGGAGCCATGGAAACAAGAGAGGAAAATCAAATGCAACAACCGGAAACAACGATAGTCGAGAGAGAGAAAACACACCAACCGAAGGAAGATAGACGATTGCGAAGATGAAGATCAAATACGACGGGAGAGCACGACTGACAGTGACGATTGGGAGGAGATCGACGGTTGAAGACACGAAATCGATTGATTTTGTAGAGAGAATCGAGCGGGAAGTTGAACGGTCGATGCGGAGGAGAGAGAAGACGACGTGGGGAAATGATCGCGTCGGTTGAATATAAGGTCGGGAAAATCAATCTGAGCCGTTGGATCAAGGAATCGACGGCTCGGATCAAATCAAATGAACCGACACAGCAGGAGACAGTCGACTGGAGAACAAAAGTCAGTCGACTGTAAGAAGTGATAAAATTAATTCTCAGAAAGATGGGCAGTCGACTGTCAAGTAAAATGCAGTCGCCAGTCCGATGGACAGTCGATTGACATATACTCAACAGTCGGCTGGCCGAGAATCAATACATATCACAAGAAAAACAGAGAACACTGTAAAAAATTGACAGACAGACCAATCGCCTGATGACTAAATTACAGTCGCCTGTTAAATGAACAGTCGACTGTAAAACAGTCAACAGTCGGCTGTGCGAAAGATATCAGTTTTCATATGAAGGATATAGAGTAGGGCAGTCGACTGTCAAAAGAAACACAGTCGTCTGTCCTGGTCCAAAAATGCACAGTGAGATAGAATTCCAGAGAATAAGAACACTCACCCTAGGACCTATACTCTAATCACAAATACATATTAAAATCCTTATGAAAACAATAAATCTATTGAAACACAAATTATTCCAATCAACTTTGAAAACTCATGAAATCAAATAAGTCACAATTGCCTTTCTTAATCTCATAAAACAATAAAGCACATGAAGAAAGACAATTAAATATATATGAGCTCAATGAGGAGTTATAGCATGGAAAAAAAAATTGAGCTTCTAGATTTCAGATTCACCCATAATTCCCAATTCTCCACGCAACCTCACAAATGTATCTTCTTTAAGAGGTTTAGTGAAGATATCGGCAATTTGTTTTTGGGTTTCAAAGTACTCTAAGATGATGTCCTTCTTAGCTACATGATCATTTATAAAATGGTGTCTCACGTCTATGTGTTTGGTACGGGAGTGGTGTACCGGATTCTTGGAAAGACAAATAGCACTTTGATTATCAACCATGATAGAGCAAGTATCAAAATTGACACCATAGTCACTAAGAGTGTGTCTCATCCAAAGAACTTGTGCACATGCAAGACCCGCGACAATATATTCCGCTTCAGTCGTGGACAATGACACCGAATTCTGTTTGTTAGAGAACCAAGAAACTAAGGAATTTCCTAAGAAATGGCATGTGCCACTAGTACTTTTCCTGTCGGACTTGCATCCGGCAAAGTCGGCATCACTATATGAGATTAACTCATATGTGCTAGACTTAGGGTAAAGTAACCCATAATCTAGGGATTGATTGAGATAACGAAATATTCGTTTAACCGCAATCAAGTGTGACTCCTTAGGTCTTGCTTGATATCTAGCACAAATACATACAGAAACATGATATCGGGCCTACTAGCGGTTAAGTAAAGTAAGCTACCGATCATACCTCGATATAGATGAACGTCTACATCTTTTCCGCTTTCATCCTTGTGTAGATGTGTAGTAGTATTCATGGGAGTCCGTTTGCTTGAAGACAATTCCATCCCGAATCGCTTAATAAGCTCCCCTGTGTACTTTGTCTGATGTATGAAAGTGCCATTCTCCATTTGTCAAATTTGCAATCCAAGGAAGTAGGTGAGTTCTCCCATGTGGCTCATCTCAAACTCATCCTTCATAGATTTGGAGAATTCTTGACAAAGATGAAAGTTAGTAGAACCGAAAATAATGTCATCTACATAAACTTGAATCAAAAGAATGTCATTTTCATAATCTTTAATAAAAAGTGTAGAATCAACTTCTCCCATTTTAAAACCTAAATTCAAAAGAAAGGTCTTAAGGCGATCATACCAAGCTCTAGGAGCTTGTCTCAATCCATACAACGCTTTCTTAAGTTTGAAAACATGGTTTGGAAATTTCTCATGAATAAAACCGGGAGGTTGAGAAACATAGACTTCTTCATTTACAAACCCATTTAAAAATGCACTTTTAACATCCATTGGAAATAATTTAAAGTTCTTATGGGATGCAAAAGATAAAAGCAACCTAATAGCTTCTAATCTAGCTACGGGGGCAAAGGATTCTTCGAAATCAATACCTTCCTCTTGCCGATAGCCTTGAGCTACTAACCTTGCTTTGTTCCGTGTGATTACCTCGTTTTCATCCGTCTTGTTCTTGAAGATCCATTTGGTCCCAATAGCTTGGTGACCACTTGGAAGAGGTACAAGTTCCCAAACTTCATTTCTCTCGAATTGCGCTAGTTCTTCTTCCATATCCACTATCCAAGAACTATCCTCACAAGCTTCTTGAATGTTCTTTGGCTCAATGGTAGAGACGAATGCGCAATGGGAGAATTCTTCAATTCTTGATCTCGTTCGAACACCCACACCAATATCTCCAATGATTTGGTTATGAGGATGGTTGCGAACGGTTGGATAAGCTTTGGGTAAACCTGGATCACTAGGAACAACTTCAACAACTTCGTTAGAAGTGTTAGTCTCAACAATATTATCATTAATCTTGACATTATTAAGAGAATCACAAAGAATGTCTACATTATCATCATCAACATGAGGAAAATCAAAATCTTCATAAAACGATACGTGAAGTGATTCCTCAATCGTTGAAGAAGTTTTGTTGTATATCCGGTAGGCTTTGCTACGTGTGGAATATCCAACAAAGATTCCTTCATCGGATCTTGGCTCAAATTTGTCTAAATTACCAAAGGTGTTCTTTATAAAACATTTTGAACCAAAGACACGAAAATATTTCACTTGAGGCTTTTTATCGTAAAACAACTCAAAACAAGTTTTGTTTGTTTGGGGTCTCACTAGGATTCTATTAAGCACATAACATGCCGTGTGCACCGCTTCTGCCCAAAATTGTAGTCCTAAATGACTATCATGGAGCATAGTGCGAGCACACTCAATAAGAGTCCTATTCTTTCTTTCTACAACACCATTTTGTGGTGGTGCACGAGGAAAGGAAAAGTTATGAGTTATCCCGGAGTCATCACAAAACTTAGTAAAAGATTCATTCTCAAATTCTCCTCCATGATCACTACGAATAGTGATAATGGTGGATCCTAAAAGATTCTGAATCTTCTTTGCAAATTTGGTAAACGCTTCATGAGCTTCATTCTTATTAGTTAAGAATGAAACCCAAGTAAATCTAGAAAATTCGTCAAAGACAACTAGTCCATAATGAGCATTACCTAAAGAAGCGGTTCTAGTTGGCCCAAACAAATCTAAATGTAGAAGTTCTAGGGGCCTCTTAGAAGTAATCCCTTTTTTAAGCTTAAATGAAGATTTACTTAGTTTACATCTTTGACATGAATCACAAAAGTTTTTCTTATTAAAAACAATCTTAGGAAAACCTTTGACTAGATCATGCTTAGCTAACTTATATAAGTGCTTGAAGTGAACATGACCAAAACGGCGATGCCATAATATTTGTTCACTTGTGTTAGCAACTAAGCAATGTTCTTCAGTTTTAGGCAAGCTCAAATAATAAATATTTTTACGCCTAATACCGGAAAATAAAACATTTGAATCACAATCAACAATAGTACACAATCCTTCTCCGAAGTTAACCTTGTAACCTTTGTCACAAAGTTGACTTATGGAAATGAGGTTGTGACATAAACCACTAACAAGATAAACATTAGTAATTAGGGGTTTGGAAGGATTACCAACGATACCTACTCCAATGATGGTTCCCTTTTGATTACCTCCAAAAGTGATCGTTGCACCATCTTTGATGCTAATCACTTCGGAGAGCAATGAGGGATCTCCCGTCATGTGTTTGGAGCAACCGCTATCAAGAATCCATCCTTTCCCTTTAGAGCTAATAAGGCATTTATTGCTCTTCTTCTTTCTCTTGGGTACCTATATAATATACCATAAGCTTATGGTACCCAATGTTTGTTGGGTCCAAGGGGATTAGCCCTTTGGAAGCCAAGTCCAAGTGGACTTCCGCTTCCCAACATAGTTACTATTTCTAATTACATCATGAAAGTAGGAATCAACATAAGTATTCCTAACATTTAGACTAGTGTTCTTAGGACCCCAAATAGTGTACATCTTGGGAGTCCTATTCCTAGTTGCATGCATATGAGTTGGATTTCTATGTGGTGCCTGCTTCTTAGGAACATGATTTCTAGCATATATATGAGGTGGAGGATATGCATTGTACATTCTTGAATGATATGAATTCTTGGGAGCATGCATATTATATGAAGGATATTGATCATGCATGACATGTGGAGAATTATCATATATGAAAGAATGATGCGTATGAACATATGGGTGTGTGGGAGCACGTACATGAGTATTTCTCATGTGTGGTTGTGTACGTGTCCGTGGGTGCGGAGCATAAAATGTGTCATGATTATCCACTTGTGAAGTAGGATGTTTCCTACGTGGATGAGTATTAGTGTACATATAAGCATGGCCTTGCTTTTGGTTTCCACCCTTAGTGGGTTTCTTGCCAAAAGGAAGAGAAAGTGATGTGGTGACATTCTCGGTAGGATTGCTACCTATAGTGTCTTTGACACCACTTGTGGATGCACCAGAGGAAGGCCTCACAAAATCTATAGTGACACCACTATAGGAGGTGCGATCATTGGAAGCATTTGCTTTAACAAATCCAAGGCCAACACGATGTGTGGCCGGAAATTGATTTGCAAGCAAATCATCCAATTGTCCTTGTCCCTTATTGAATCTCACAATACGGGAGGACATGAGCTCATATTTCTCCTTTAAAGAAGAAATGTTGGTATCCAAGGTGGACACCCGTGCTTTGAGCTCGTGCACTTGGGTTTTAAGAGAATCATTCTCTAAACCCAATTGTGTGTGGCATGTAACTAGATCACTATTATCCATGGGATGTGTTTGATCTAGTTGAGATTTGAGGGAATTCACCTCATTTCTCAATGTGACATTTTGAGAAGCTAAGTTTGCTTTCTCAAGGGTTAAAGTATCAACAATGGTGTCATTGTTGATAATGCATGGAATGGATGACTTGCTAACTTTTGATTTCTTTAAGCTAGAATATCTAAGCATTAAAGATTGGTATTTAGCAAATATCTCTTCATTAGATATGCGAAGTTCATCCATTGTTACCTCGGTGTTATCCGTATCAGAATCACTCTCATCCGAGAGTGGGTCTTCAAGTGCCATGAAGCACATGTGGGCGCTCTCACCCTTCTCATCATCGGAATCTCTTGATGAGTCATCACTTGAGTCATCAAAGGTACCGACGAGTCCTTTCTTCTTGTCTTTCTTGTTCTTGTTGGACTTGTGGTACTTTGGTGCCTTGCACTTTTCTTTGTTGTTTAGCATTGGGCAATCCCTCTTGATGTGCCCTGGCTTATTACACTTATAACAAAGAGAGGAAGTAGCATTAGTAGATTCAAAACGTTTGTTGGAGGGAAATTTACCTTTGCGGAAGAAGCGTTGGAACTTCTTCGCCATTTGGGCCATTTCACCCAAATCCATCTCGTTCTCGGATTCATCACTTTCGGAGGATGACGAATTAGCGTTGAACGCCAAAGCTTTCTTCTTGGCCTCCGAGGGATTCATCATGGCTCGAATCTTCAATCGGTTATCCCGTCTTACTTCGTAAGACATAAGAGTCCCGATGAGATTCACCACGGTGAAGTTCTTCAAATCATTGACCTCTTCAATGGCGATTGCTCGTCTTTCCCATTTGGAGGTCATCCCCATGATAATCTTCCTTACCTTTTCAGGTTCGGTGTAGATTTGGCCAAGGGCTTCCAATTCGTTTGTGATGTCGGTAAAGCGTCCGTACATCGACGCAATGCTCTCATTTCCTGCATGTGGAACAAGTCGAAGTTTTGCACGACAACATATAATTTTGAAAGCTTTACCTTATTCGTTCCCTCGTGGGTAACGATGAGATGGTTCCAAATTTGATATGCACTCTTACATGTGCATATCTTGTTGAACTCATTCGGGTCCAACGCACAATGAAAAGCGTTCATTGCTTTAGCATTGTTGACTTCGGCGGACTTTTCGGAAGTCGTCCATTTCTCGAAATCATCTTCGGAGGGCTCGACATACTCCTTGTGGAGAGTTCTCCAAAGAGAAGCACTCCTAAGGAATGTCTCCATCCTACACTTCCAATAACCAAAGTTAGTACCATTGAAACGTGGAGGATGTACCGTAGATTGACCTTCGAAAAGTGTGGACGCTCCATCACGGTCGTGATTGTTGTACGTAGGCGGCAGAGGAACGTTGTTGTTGTTGGATGCCATAGATAAAACCTTGCGCTCTGATACCAATTGTAAGGATCCTGTCTATGGGGAAAACACTAGAAGGGGGGTTGAATAGTGTTTATGCAAATTTAATAGGAATTTACGCCAAATAAAATGCAATCCAACAAATAGTGCGGAATAGAAAACAACCCAAAGAGAAACACACGCAAACACAGTTATGTTTCAAGGGTTCGGATTACCCAAGTCAACTCCCGACTTGTTCCCGGTAATCCTACGTCCCTACCACCAGGATACCACCGGATACTCAAGTTAGAACCCTAACTTGAGGTTTCCTTAAAAACCCACTTCTAGCAACCCTACAAGTGCAATCGACGACAATCGATGTCCTTGACTCCCACAACCCGGGAGCAAGCAAAAACCACTCTCACAACCGAGAGCACAATTCAAATAATGAAATTATGAAATCTGAAAGCAACACTTACAATCACCTATGCCTTGAAGTAGAACTTGAAGGAGAAGTGTGATGTGTGTTGAAGAACTCTCTTGGAAGAGAGGAGGAAAGCCCTTTCTCTTAACTGCACCAAATGCCTAGAGGATCAATCTTTGGTTCTAGGTTGGAGAGCAAGAGAATCAGATTTAGAAATGCTTAAGGGCTTTGGATTTGAAAGCTTTGATCTTTGGAAAAGAAAGCTTGAAGGATTTAGCAATGAATGAGTGTGTAAGTGAGTAACCTTCCAATGAAACAGTAGAAGCACTATTTATAGCTTTCTCAAATCCACAAAACAGTTTAGGCAAAAACCCAATCGAAATCCATGAGAAAAATCTCAACGGATATAATCTGAACTCGCAACAGTCGACTGATGAACAAAACACAGTCGACTGCTGCACAGTCAGCAAGGGTAGGTGAGAATTCATAACGGTAACTTACCACGTGGACAGTCGACTGATGAAGCCAAGACAGTCGTCTGTAAAACCAACAGGCGACTGTACATTCTTCGACAGGCGACTGGCCGAGAGAAGAGTAAGTTAGAAGAAGTACTGGAAATCTCACAAGATACAGGACAGACGACTGATGTAAGGAACACAGTCGACTGTTAATCAGAACAGGCGACTGTATAACCTTAAACAGACGACTGTCACAGACAGGAGAAATTTCCAGAGAGCTAAGTCAAAGATTAGACTTACAGACAGGCGACTGTTGCAGCATAGACAGTCGACTGATCTAATATACAGTCGACTGTATACACAACATAAGTCGACTGGCCGTAGAAATCGGATCAAACAGAGTTTGGACAAGGAGAGACAGGCGACTGATGAACCATTCACAGTCGACTGTCGCTAAGACAGGCACCTGATAAACGTTCAACAGTGGCCTGTGCGAGATAATCAGAGAGGATCCAAAAACTGCATTGTAATAGTCTGTGCATAACAGGCGACTGTATAACAAAACACAGTCGACTGTTTTTGAGACAGGCGACTGTAAGCTGTTAAGCAGTCGGCTGTTATAAACAATCCTAGCACAAACAAAAGAGAATTGAATTGCGATCAAAGGACGAAGGTCTAGAGATGTCCTATGACCGAAAGTAGATGTGTGTGAGTGCTCCATCATAGTTCTACTTCTAAGCTACATACTAGAAGAGATAAAAGAAAAATTACATTGACGAATAATCTCTTCTTTCCATCGTATGAGCTTGAAGTCTTTACGGAGCTTCAATCATCAATCTTCGATCATCCAATTCATATCATTTGCTTTCAATCACGTTTGTGAGTCATCCATTGCTAGTTGATCTTCATAGTAAGCTTAGACAATGGATTAATTGCAAAATATGGGATTAGTCACAAGTATTTATGTTTGCTCATCATTAACACCAAGTAGGGAGAAGTCCAATACTAAACATTCTCCCCCTTTTTGATGATGACAAACAAACAAAAACAAAAAGATAAATAGTTGTGCGTAATGAAAACTTACTCCCCCTACATAGATGCCAATGAGGTTAGCCAACAAATATTAGAGCATCTATATAGCAATTGAAGCAAATGAGTGAGATAAGAATGAATTTAATTCAAGGAATCTAGGAAGTAAAATCCATATTCATTTTAATCTTACTCCCCCTGAATCTAAGGCATCGAAAATCTTAGATTCAAGCGTTCAAGCGTTCAAGCGTTAGAACATACTTAGCACATCCATTATGAATCTTGTATGTTTATTTCTCTCCCCCTATGGTATTATCCAAAAAGGTGGGAGCAAATAAAAACAACAATAATAGTGCTAAAATACGAACTAACAACAATCAAGGAGTATAAAGATATATGAAATCAAAAACTCAGAAAATCTCATCATATACACATGTGAGTAATGGAATTGAAATCCAATATCAACATTTTAAATATTCAGGAAGAAAATAATTTTCACAAATTCATCACTTCCATGAAAGAACATGAATTATCCAAAATCAAATTCGAGTATTGTCTCAAGAACACATTAAGAAGAAATGAAGCGTATATAGAGACAATATATCATACATCACACAGAGATTAATCAATATAGCATAATGTGACATAAAGAGAGATGCAACATCAAATATATATAATATAAAGCAACTGAGTACATCAACGGATGGTCATCAACATGGCCATCCTAAAAAGATACATCATGAGCAACAAAAAAATAGCTACATCATGACAACATCAAAGACTGTATCAATAAAAAGTGTGGCATACAACATCATCCATCATACAACGACAAAACATATAACAAAATCAGAAATCTCGATCTAAGGGTGAGCGTCTCCAGGGTCTGCGGACGAGGGAGCAGGCTCTGACGCAGCAGGAGTGTCCTCTGGAGAAGGATCAGACGGAGCAATAGGAGCAACAGCAGCAGCAGTATCCTGTGAAGAGACAACACCAGGAGGCTGAAGGGGCTCATGAGTCTGAGGAAGATACTGTCTCAAATCCTCAGGGAAGGGGATTCCCTGATGGAGGAGAGAGAGAGACAGTAGCCGGTAAATACCAGAGATCATCGACAAAAGAGTATCCTGAGGCGGTGGAGCTGATGATGATGAAGGCAAATCGGCTGGAGGCACAGTGGATGAGGATGGAGCTGTAGTAGTCTTCCTCTTCTTCGAGGCAGTCTGCAGAGCCGAAGAGGACTTCGACTTCGCAGAAGCGTCGAGGAGAGGGCCAAAGGGCATGGGCTCGTAATGGGTCAGGTCAATACCAAAGTGACGGAAGACACGAGTCAAAAGACCACCAAAGGGAATGTGAGACGAGGAGGACGTGAACTCAACCTTGTCCATCCTGTAAAGGAGGACACCGGCCCAGTTCACGGGCATGCCAGAGAGAATAGCATACATACACTTTAGTATATCCTGAGACGGCTGATCGGACGATCCATATCTCGGCAGAATGTTGGACTTCACCACTAGGTGAACAGCCCAACCCCGTGCAGAAAACATGGATGATCTGACACCCGAATCAAGAGCTAAAGGAACCTCTCGAAACATATCCCAGAGAACAGACTGATCAAGATCGTCAATCTCAGAAAAGCTGATATCAGTGGGGAGGGAACCGACAGAAGGAATCCTAAGGATAGTCCCTAAAAGAGAGGGAGTGAGCTAAATGTGGGTTCCCTGGACGACAGTATCAAGGATGCCAGTAGTCGAATACTCACCGCAAACGCGGTTCGCATAGAAGAGCTTCACCAGAAATGGGTAGGCTCTAGGGGACTCACTCTGAGAGAAGCGAAAAAGATCGTCCAGATGAGTAGCGGACAGAATGTCAGAAAGTCTCTCAGCAGTAAATGCGGGGAAAACAATGTACCGCTCCCTAAGCAGATTGATCCCAAGAAGAGAATGGAACTTTGCCAGACAAAGATCGTCTCTGTAAACGGGAACCAGGGGATCAGAGGGGGGTACAGCAGGAGTTTCTTCAGACGAACTGGATGCAGAAGGAGACACATGATGACTCTCAGCAGCAGGCTCACTGATGTGAACACCAGTAGGCTTGCCCTGACGACGAATCAAGGGCTGAGCATCACTCGACGAAGAAGAAGGAGAATAACCCGGTGACGATGAACGTATGGGCGACTGGGCAAACTTGGTTCAAGCTTTGTAGGGTTTCTTTCTCTTGGCGATGAGTTTCTTAGGAGCCCTAGGTTGTTTAGAAGCAATGATCTTCTCTTTTCCCTTAGGTTTAGGAGCCATGGAAACAAGAGAGGAAAATCAAATGCAACAACCGGAAACAACGATAGTCGAGAGAGAGAAAACACACCAACCGAAGGAAGATAGACGATTGCGAAGATGAAGATCAAATACGACGGGAGAGCACGACTGACAGTGACGATTGGGAGGAGATCGACGGTTGAAGACACGAAATCGATTGATTTTGTAGAGAGAATCGAGCGGGAAGTTGAACGGTCGATGCGGAGGAGAGAGAAGACGACGTGGGGAAATGATCGCGTCGGTTGAATATAAGGTCGGGAAAATCAATCTGAGCCGTTGGATCAAGG
>CM061130.1:43762658-43805662 GCA_030789695.1 Scilla litardierei | reverse complement strand
GATCGAGCATGACAGTAAATCACGCTCCTCCAAATTCATCACTCTGTCTGCTCGGCCCAAGTCAGCTCTGCTCGGTCGAGCAGATAGCTGACTCGATCACTGAAGAAGCTGCTCGGGCCGTGCAAGAGATTAGTCGGGCATAGGAATTAAGGGCTGATCGACTGAGCACCATGAGTGCTCGGTCCGAGCAGGCTGCGTATCTTCTTTCTTCTCCATTTTGCGTCTGCTCGACCAAGTAGCTGCTCTGCTCGGTTGAGTTGCATGGGAAACTCTTTCCTGGAGCATCTGAAGCTCCTCCTCTCCTCTTGCTCTCTCCTCCACTCCTCCCATGGCTCCCAAAAATCGATGAACTCCTGTATCGCCAACGAGCTCACGGATGTGTCAGATGTGTCTATATCCATATCGGGTCCCAAATCGCTCCAAAATCCCTGAAAATTCATAAAACACTACGAAACTCGAATATAACGTTAGAAATGCGATATCGTAGGAAAATACAGGATTTGAACATGAAAATGGCATGGAATGCGATGTCATGATGCTATGAAAAAGGCGTAAAATATCGACACATCAATAATGGAGTACCAATTTCGTCCTAGGTTATTGTTAGCTATGTGAATCGAGTTCTAAATTAATAACATCAATGAAATTACCGGGATTAAAAAGAGATAACAGCAAACAATTACAAAACAATAAGAAAACACAATAGAAGAAAGCAATAAACACTCATCTCATTGATTTGCATCCAAGAGTCATCATTCCCACATACAATCCATGAGAAAAGCGATCTAAACTACTCTAAATCTATCCCTACTCCTAAAAACTGAAAAAAGAGATGAAAAATGACGAAAAACAACTACAAAAGTCGGCTCCCCCTTAAATCCGCGCTCAAAACACTTATATATCCCCTTAGAAACCTTGACGGGTCGAGAAAAATACGACCCGAAAGGGCCGCATGGATTACTCCACGCGGCCGCGTGGAATTTCCAGCAGTTCAACTTTGTCTTGCAGAAAAGGTATACAATTGCTCCGATCTCAGAAAAATACAAATAAATATGCATTGGAATCGAGACGAGACATTATACGAAGGAAAAATAAAAAGGACTGAAGATAAGCATAGGGTTGATAACAGACCGTCAGTTTTTGCAAGGGTTATGTGCTCCATGTGGCTTCTCCTCCACGCGGTCGCATGGTGTAGCCACGCAGCTGCGTGGTGTAGCCTCGCAGCCGCGTGGATCCTCTTTTCTGAGCTCTTCCGTGCGGTCGTTGTTGAGTATTGGACTTCTCCCTACTTGGTGTTAATGATGAGCAAACATAAATACTTGTGACTAATCCCCTATTTTGTAGTTAATCCATTGCCTAAGCTATTTATGAAGATCTACTAGCAATGGATGACTCTCAAAGTTGATTAAAGGCAAATGAAAATGGAATGGGTGATTGTAGATGTTGATTGAAGCTCCATGAAGACTTCAAGCTCATGCGATGGATAGAGAGAGATTTCGTGAATGTAAATTTCTTTTATCTCTTCTAGTATGTAGCGTAGAAGTAGAACTTTGATGGAGCACTCACACACATCTTCATTTCAGTCTTAGGACATCATTAGATCAATTGTCCTTTAACCCCAATTTATTTCTTTAGTGATTGTGCTTGGATTGTTTATAACAGTTGACTGCTGAATGATTTATAGTCATCTGTCTCAAAAACATTCGAATGTGTTTTGTTCTACAGTCTCCTGTTATGCACAAACTTTTACAATCTAGTTTTGGGCCTCTCTGTTTATTTTGCACATGCAACTGATGAACGATTCACAGGCGCCTGTCCAAGTGACAGTCGACTGTGTTTTGTAAATCAGTCGCCTGTCTATCCTTCTGCCTAAACTTTGTTGTTCTGACTTTTACAGCCAGTCAACTAATGTTGAATATATAGTCGACTGTCCCTTGGATTAGTCGACTGTGTATGCTGCAACAGTCGTCTGTCTGTGAGCCAATTTATTGACTCAGCTCTCTGGAAATTCTCAGGGTATTTGACAATCGTCTGTATAAGGATTTTCAGTCGCCTGTTCTGATTAACAGTCGACTACATTATCCTCATCAGTCATCTATCCTGTTATCTTACAGGATTTCCAGATTTCTTCAACTTACCATTCTTTCGGCCAGTCACCTGTAGAAGTAATTACAATCGCATGTTGATTCAACAGTCGACTGTCTTTGCTTCATCAGTCGACCGTCCATGTGGTAAATTACCGTTATGAATTCTTACCTACCCTTGCTAACTGTGCAACAGTCGATTGTGGTTTCTTCAACAGTCGACTGTCGCGAGTTCAGTTTCTATCCGTTGAGAATTTTCTCACGGATTCCAGAAGGGTTTTTGCCTAAACTGTTTCGTGGATTTGAGAAACCTATATAATGGGCTGCTACTGTTCCATTGAAAGGTTACCTAAGCTATTGCAAAATCTCTTAAGCTTTCATTTCTAAAGGTTAAAGCTCTCAAATCCAAAGCCCTAAGAATTCCAATCTTTGATCTCTTGCATTCCGACCTAGAACCAAAGAGTGATCCTCTAGGCATTTGGTGCATTCAAGAGAAAGGATCCTTATAATTGTGTTTGCATTTGTGTTTGCATTTGTTTCTTATTTGGGTTTAATTCTAATTCCACACTATATTGTTGGTTAGCATTTTAATTTGGTGTAACTATCGTTTTAAATTGCTTAAACACTATTCAACCCCCCTTCTAGTGTTTTCTCCATAGACATGATCCTTATAATTGGTATCAGAGCACAAGGTTATAGCTATGGCATCCAACAACCATAATGTTCCTCCGCCGATTTC
Organism: Scilla litardierei; assembly: GCA_030789695.1. Classification (NCBI taxonomy): domain Eukaryota; kingdom Viridiplantae; phylum Streptophyta; class Magnoliopsida; order Asparagales; family Asparagaceae; genus Scilla; species Scilla litardierei. The sequence goes on along the minus strand of CM061130.1, from coordinate 43,802,839 downwards.
GTACAACAATCACGATCGTGATGGAGCGTCCACACTTTTCGAAGGTCAATCTACGGTACGTCCTCCATGTTTCAATGGCACTAACTTTGGCTATTTGAAGTGTAGGATGGAGACGTTCCTTAGGAGTGCATCACTTGGGAGAACCCTCCACAAGGAGTACGTCGAGCCCACCGAAGAGGATTTCGAGAAATGGGCGTCTTCCGAGAAATCCGCCGAAGTCAACAACGCAAAAGAAATGAACACTCTTCATTGTGCGTTGGACCCGAATGAGTTCAACAAGATATGCACATGTAAGAGTGCATATCAAATTTGGAACCATCTCATCGTTACCCATGAGGAAACGAACAAGGTAAAACTTTAAAAGTTATATGTTGCCGTGCAAAACTTCGATTTGTTTCATATGCAGGAAAATGAGAGCATTGCATCGATGTACGGACGCTTTATCGACATCACAAATGAATTGGAAGCCCTTGGCCAAACATACACCGAACCTGACAAGGTAAGGACGATCATCATGGGAATGACCTCCAAATGGGAAAGGAGAGCGATCGCCATCGAGGAGGTCACTGATCTGAAGAATTACACAGTTGTGAATCTTATCATGACTCTCATATATTATGAGGTAAGATGAGAGAACCGATTAAAGATTCGAGCTATGATAAATCCTTCAGAGGCCAAGAAGATGGCTTTGGCATTCAACGCCAATTCATCATCCTTCGATAGCGAAGATTCGGAAGATGAGATGGATTTGGGTGAAATGGCCCAAATGACGAAGAAGTTCCAACACTTCTTTCGCAAAGGTAAATTTCCCTCCAACAAACATTTTGAGTCTACTAATGCTACTTCCTCTCTTTGCTTTAAGTGTAATAAGCCAGGGCACATCAAGAGAGATTGCCCAATGCTAAAGAATAAAGAGAAGTGGAAAGCTCCGAAGTACCACAAGTCTAACAAGAACAAGAGAGACAAGAATAAAGGACTCGTAGGTACATTCGATGACTCAAGTGAAGAATCATCAAGTGATTTCGATGATGAGAAAGGTGAGAGCGCTCACATGTGCTTCATGGCCCGAGAGGATCCACTCTCCGATGAGAGTGATTCTGACATGGATGAAATCGAGGTAACAATGGATGAACTTTGTATTGCTAATGAAGAATTATTTTCTAAATATCAATCTTTAATGCTTAGATATACTAGCTTAAAGAAATCAAATGTTAGCAAGTCATCCATTCCATGCATTATCAACAGTGACACCATTGTTGATACTTTAACTCTTGAGAAAGCAAACTTAGCTTCTCAAAATGTCACCTTGAGAGATGAGGTGAATAACCTCAAATCTCAACTAGATCAAACACATCCAATGGATAATAGTGATCTAGTCACACGTCACACACAATTGGTTTATAGAATGATTCTCTTAAAACCCAAGTGCACGAGCTCAAAGCACGGGTGTCCACCTTGGATACCAAAATTTCTTCTCTAAAGGAGAAATATGAGCTCATGTCCTCCCGTATTGTGAGATTCAATAAGGGAAAAGGACAATTGGATGATTTGCTTGCAAACCAATTTCCAGCCACAGATCGTGTTGGTCTTGGCTTTGTAAAAGCAAATGCATCCAATGATCGCACCTCCTATACTGGTGTCACTATAGACTTTGTGAGGCCTTCCTCCGGTGCATCCACAAGTGGTGTCAAAGACACTATAGGTAGCATACCTACCAAGAAAGTCACCATTTCACCTTCTCTTTCTTTTGGCAAGAAACCCACTAAGGGTGGAAACCAAAAGAGAATCCATGCTTACATGTACACTAACATTCATCCACGTAGGAAACCTCCTACTTCACAAGTGGATAATCATGACACCTTTTATGCTCCATCCCCACAGACACGTACAAATACACACATGAGAAATACTCATGTACGTGCTCCTATACACCCTTATGCACATACGCATCATTCCTACATGTATGCTCATCCTCCACATGTCATGCAGGATCCATATGCTTCTTACAACATGCATGTTCCCAAGCATACATATCATTCTCGTATGTTAAATGCATATCCACCACCTCATATTTATGCTAGAAACCATGTTCCTAAGGAGCATGCACCACATAGAAATCCAATAAGTATGCATGCAACTAGGAAAAGGACTCCCAAAACATACATCATTTGGGGTCCTAAGAACACTAGCCTAAATGATAGGAATGCTTATGTTGATTCCTATTGTCATGATGTTATTAATAATGGTAATTATGTTGGGAAGCGAAAGTCCACTTGGACTTGGCTTCCAAAGGGCTAATCCCCTTGGACCCAACAAACATTGGGTACCATGAGCTTATGGTATATTATATAGGTACCCAAGAGAAAGAAGAAGAGCAATAAAGGTCAAACTTGCTCTAAAGGGAAAGGATGGATTCTCGATAGTGGTTACTCCAAACATATGACGGGAGATCCTTTATTGCTCTCCGAAGTGATTAGCATCAAGGATGGTGCAACGGTCACTTTTGGAGGTAATAAAAAGGGAACCATCATTGGAGTAGGTATCGTTGGTAATTCTTCAAAACCCTTAATTACTAACGTTTATCTTGTGAGTGGTTTGTGTCACTGACGTGTGTTTATATTTTATATATTCACACACGTCTTCTTTGTGTTTTTACGTTGTTTTTCGTCGTCTCGTGCCCATTTTCATGGGATTTTTAGTTTTCTTTCACTTTTTGGTGTTTTTGTGTATTTGCAGGAGATCGCCAGCGTAGAGGACATATAACAAAGATATCATGAGTCCCCGGAGCAACTAGAGGAGTCATGCGTGATCCAAGGGGTCAAACAATGAAGATCGCTATTTTTTACCCCTCAACAGATCGGTTGGACACAGCCAACCGATCAGGTGGTGCACGCGTGTCCGACCCGGACGGAAGCTGAAGCGAAGTGGTGCCTAACCGACCGGTTCACCGACCGGTTCGCCGACTGGTTGAACACAGTAGAGCTCTCGGCCATTTGAAGCTGAATTCCAACCGATCGGGTAACATCTTGTTGGATATGGACGACATGAATACACCCATGAGGGGATGTATGAGGGTATACGGACCTCAGATGTCGCGTGCACGAAAGCGTGCATGAAGGGAACCTTTTCTCGTGTGAAAAGGACCACTCGATAAGTGGAAAAAGCCACTCGATAAGTGGAAAAAGTCACTTTATAAGTGCATAAAGGCACTTGATAAGTGAATGAAGAAGAAGATAAATGAATGTGCTAATATAGGCTAATAAGCTTATATTTAGTTATTTCCTACAATAACTACCCCTAAAGCCTATAAATAGGACCCAAGGGTAAGGCATTCATACTACACTTTCCATGCCATAAGTTTGCATAAGGCATCTTATGTTCTTATTCTCCCTTCCATTAAAATCCTCTTCTAAATAGAGATTTAGGCGGTGAAACTCTGCTTCGATCCTCCGTGACGAAGTATCGACCGTTGTGGCGAATCCGAGGGCAAAGTTCCGAGATTACGGTGCCGCGTACGCAAGCATAAGTCTCCACTTTATTATTCGATCCTAACGTCCTTGTTTTGACAGGATCCAACATTGGTATCAGAGCCATACGGGTTCACCCCGGTCAAACCGCCGCCCCGTCGAACCGATGAACGAGGCGTTGTCTTTTTTCACGAATGGGTATCCTACCATTATGGATATGGTAGGAACGCTTCATGACTGAGAGAACGCATCGGTTGTTCTTTTCACGTTAGGGTCTCCTACCATTACGGATATGGCAGGAACTCTCCGTGACGGGAAGAACCGACCGTTCATATCGCCAAACTCGCTCTTTTCATGGATGCTGAGTCTCCATTCAAATGGGAATGGGCACTCTATTCATGTGGAGCGCGTAGTTTACGAATTTTAAAGTATGTTATTTTTCATTTTGGCACACGGCCATTAGAGAATAACTACTTTCTCGACGAACGGGTGTCTCATCGGAGAAGAAGATGGTGGTTATTCCCATCGGAGAAGATGACCTTTGGTGCATGATCACCATGGCCAAATGGGCTATGGAGGCAATGCATTCCCACTCCCCATGCGGAGGGGGTTGGCTACGGCCAAATGACAACGAAAACCCCCCCGTCGAGGGGGAGGAGTGCATGCGGCCAACCCCATGAAAGGGGGAGGCCGGCCATGGCCAAAAGGGCCAAGGCCGGCCAAGGCCAAGAGGCCATGACCGGCCTCGGCCAAGGCCTGGCCGGCCTTGGCTGGCCTCTGGCCGAGGCCAGGCCAGGGCCAGGGGGCCCTGGCCGGCCTCTGGCCGAGGCTAGGCGAGGGCCAGGGGCCCTGGCCGGCCTCGGCCAGGCCAGCGTCGGCCGCTGGCCGAGGCCAGAGCCTTTGGCCGGCCTCGGCCAGGCCTGGCCGGCCTCTGGCCGAGGCCTGGCTGGCCTCTAGCCGAGGCCTGGCCAGGGCCAGGGGGCCCTGGCCAGCCTCGGCCAGGCCTGGCCGGCCTCTGGTCGAGGCCAGGCCAGGGCCATGGGGCCCTGGCCGGCCTCGGCCAGACCAGAGCTGGCCTCTGGCCGAGGCCAGAGCTTTGGCCGGCCTCTGGCAGTGGCCAGGGCCAGGCCGGCCGGCCCTGGCCGAGGCCAACGTCGGCCACTGCCGACCCCGGCCTCGATCAGTGCCGAGCCCCGATTGAACCTGTTTTTAGGAGGGGAAGGGGGCTTGCATGAATGTGACATGCATGACCAGCCCATACGGGGCCGACGACAGTCGTCTGCGGCAAAATTCTCCTATAAAGGGGGAAACGCCTGGATCCATACAGGAGCCGGTGACGATGGCTTGCAGAAAAATCCCCAAAGGGGGGATCCGGCCTGGGTACAGATACGGCTCATCCCGGCAAATGACCAGGGATTACCGTACATTTCACTAGTATCATAAGGGTACTAAGTTGAAAAATCGTTTTTTTTCCTTTTGAAAAATACGTTTTCAAAAACGCTTTTCTGCTGCATAGTACTATAAGAGTACTATCGTTTGATAAAGTGAGGGAGAAATATTGAAAGTTACTCTAGATGGTGATTGAAAATGTAGTGACCTTTTCGATTCTAGAGTAACATCTTCAATATTTTTCGAAAGTAACTTATCAAATTATAAATATCATTCCAAGTGGGAGTTGAAATTAGAACTATCCAAATGGGATATTCTATTATCATTTCAAGTGGGAAATATAATTTAAGAATTTTTAATGCAATGTTTTTTGATCAAACCTTCGGTTTTGTGTCTTTTGCAGCATTTTAAAAGTAAAATGTCTTCCGCTTCAAAGAATATCTTCGCTGAGTTAAACAGAGGTGAAAAACTCAACGGCGATAATTACAAACTATGGTCCATCAAGATACAATACGTTCTAGAGGAGCAAGAATTGCTAGAAACTCTAAAGAACGTAATGATTGAACCCGAGTTGGGCATTACAACCCAACACAGACGAGACAAGGAAGCTTTTGATGCTTGGTCTCGGAAGAACAAGATAGCTCGCATTACGTTATTGAGCAGTATGGCCGATGACATAATGCGCATCTTCCGAGAGCATGACTTAGCTATAGACATATGGTCCAAGCTTGAGGATAAGTTTGGTGGCACATCGGTGTCCAAACTTCGTTCTTTAACTATAAGATTTTATTCATACAAGAAACGTCCAAATCATTCCATGGGGAAACATCTGCGACATATGGCGAATCTAATCTCAGAGTTAAAGGATGCAGGTCATGTGCTCACTGATGAGCAACAAATCCAAGCAGTCATACGTTCCCTGCCAAATGGGTGGGACCAAATGAAGATGCATCTCACTCACAATGAGAGCATCAAGACTTTCAGCGATGTTTCTAAGCACCTCGAATTAGAGGAAGAGCGGCTTGCGGCTACCAAGCCAAGTGCAGAAGTGCACATGGTTGCTAGTTCCTCACATGGGGGAAAGAGACGGAAAGATCGTTCGAAGTCTAATAATGAACGTAATAAGCAATCTGAGTCTACCGAGAAACCCAAACATAAGGGTGGGCACAAGAAATGGCATAAGAAGAAAGACTTGAAGAAGATCAAGTGCTTCAAGTCCAACAAGCTCGGTCACTATGCTCGTTCGTGTACGAGTGGAAGCAACGAGGTAACTTGTAATTATGCTAGTTACATATGTGTTTCTAGTTCAATATTTCTTGTGGAATCTAATCCATTTTGGATAATTGATTCAGGTGCCACTGACCACATAGCAAGGGACAGACGGTCCTTCGTGGAGTATCATCGGATGCCCCAAGGAACAAAGTGGATTTATGTAGGAAACAACACACGTGTTGAAGTGAAAGGCGTTGGGACTTGCAAGCTAGTCTTGGACAACGGCCGCACTATCTTACTACATGATGTCCTCTTCGCTCCAGATATTCGAAGCAATATTATATCTGTGGTTGTGTTAATGGGTCTTGGTTATAGCTGGTTTTTTCATGATTGTAAAGTGGACTTGTTTTGTAATAATTCCTTAATTGGTACTGGGTATGTATTCAAAGGATTTATTGTATTAAATACAATGTATGACTCTTCATTTTGTAATGAAAATTTCCTTGTCGCAAATTCTTCGACTTATGAGTCAGATATAATTTGTTGGCACGCAAGGTTTGGTCATATTGGACCAACACGTATGGATAGACTTGCCAAACGTGGCCTTCTATCCAATGTTTCAAAGGTTGATATGTCGACTTGCGAACATTGCCTTGTAGGGAAATCTTGTCGCAAGCCGTTTGGAACCGGCACAAGGGTCGAGGTTCCATTACAGCTCATCCATTCGGACATATGTGGTCCGATGAATGTCAAGACAAGACGCGGGAAGTCCTATTTCATCACTTTTATTGATGAATTCACCCGATTCGGACATATCTATTTGATATCCCACAAAAGTGAAGCATTAACCTGCTTTAAAAACTATATGAGTTTAGTGGAGAATCAATTAGATCGCAAGATTAATGTCTTGCGAACCGATAGGGACGGTGAATATCAATCAATAAGTTTTAAGGAACTTTGTGATGAAAAGGGCATAGTACATCAGGTAACTATGCCTTATACTCCTCAACAAAATGGTGTTGCTGAAAGGAGGAATAGGACTTTAATGGAAATGGTCCGTTCAATGATGGCGCAAGCTAACTTGCCAATCACCTTTTGGGGTGATGCATTATTGACGGCCGCTTTCATCTTGAACCGCGTACCCTCGAAATCAGTTAGCTCCACTCCTTATGAGTTGTGGAACCAAAGGTCTCCTGACTTAAACATTTTAAAACCTTGGGGATGTGCATCCTACGCACATATTTCCTCCCATAAGTATGGCAAACTTGGGCCACGGGGAAGGAAATGTATCTTTACACGATACACAGAAAACTCCAAAGGTTATGTTTTCATTGGTCAGGAAGACAATGGAGGTCTAATTGAATTTGAGTCGAGGGATGTCACTTTCTTGGAAAACGAGTTTCCAAGACAGGGCGAGATAAGTCAGGACTTATCTCTATTTGAGATTAATTATCAAGAAGGATTACCTCATTCGAGTGGGAGAATTCTTGGTGAAGACGAAAATACATTTCAAACTTCACCAATGGATGATACGAATGACGCAAATCCTATTCCATACGGGAATAATGATCCAAGTGGGAGCATTTCTAACGACATTCTAAGTGGGAGTGATGTTAGAATTGATCTAAATTCGAGTCAACAAGGACTTGAAAAATCTCAAATACGACGTAGTAGTCGTACAAGGTTGGCTCCTCTAAGATTTGAGGATGAATTTCCGCAAACCTTTATGACTTTACTACAAGATGATGACGAGCCTGCTACTTTCAAACAGGCCGTATCATGCCCTGCGAAAGACAAATGGATGGAAGCGATGAAGGAGGAGTTGGAATCCATGAAAGTTAACCAAGTCTGGGACTTAGTTGACTTACCCAGAGGATGTAGAGCTATTAGGAACAAATGGGTTCTCAAGATCAAGCATAAGGCTGATGGCTCTATTGACAGATATAAAGCTCGCCTTGTCGCGAAAGGTTTTACGCAACAGGATGGGATAGACTACGTAGAGACATTCTCACCTGTTGTTCGTTTTACCTCGATTCGCCTGATTCTAGCTATGGTAGCTTGCTTAGACCTCGAATTACATCAGATGGATGTAAAGACTGCCTTTCTTAATGGAGAATTGGACGAGGAGATCTATATGGAACAACCAACAGGGTTTGTAAAAGAAGGAAACGAACATAAGGTTTGTAAACTTCGTAAGTTCATATATGGTCTTAAACAATCCTCGAGGCAATGGTATATACGATTTCAAGAAGATGTCTTATCAAATGGTTTTTCCATGCTTGATGAAGACAACTGCGTATATATCAAGAGGATTAAGAGCAAGTACGTTATTTTGTCTCTATATGTAGATGACATTTTAATAGCCGGAAATGACAAGGGCTTTGTAATGGATATCAAGGCTTGGCTTTCATCAGTTTTTGAGATGAAAGACATGGGAGAAGCCGCATATATCCTTGGAGTTAAGAATTCAAGGAATCGTTCGAAGAAACGTCTTTCTCTTTCACATGAGACTTATATAAAGAAGGTACGTTTTAATATGCAGGACTGCAAGTCCATTGATACTCCTATAAGCAAGTGAGACAATTTATGTCTGAAATCGTGTCCAAAGAACCAAAAGGAAAAGGAAATTATGGAAAAAGTTCCATATTCCAGTGCAGTTGGTAGTCTTATGTACGCTATGATGTGTACAAGACCGGACATCTGTTTTGCCATTGGAATGGTAAGTCGTTACCAATCCAATCCAGGGCAAGTACACTGGAAAGCGGTTAAGAGGATATTGCGGTATCTTAAGGGAACTGCGGACTATGCTTTATGCTATCAAGGAGATGCCTTGAGGCTCGAAGGCTACACTGATGCTGATTGGGCGGGTGATCTCGATGAACGACGATCGACCTCAGGATATGTTTTTATACTCGGATCTGGTGCAATATCCTGAAGTAGCAAGAAACAATCCTGCATCGCACTTTCAACTATGGAAGCTGAGTTTGTAGCATTTAGCATGGCAGTCCAAGAGGCTGTTTGGCTTAGGAAGTTCTTAGACAGGCTAATTGATGCAAGTGACTCAGGTGCTGTACCTATACACAGCGACAGTTAAGAATCTATAGCCTATGTCAAAGATCCTAAATTCCATTGTAAGACCAAACACATAGATATCCGCTACAAATTTACAAAAGACTATGATAAGACCAAGAAGGTAGACATAAGGTACATATCTACGCATGAGATGATAGCGGATCCGCTTACGAAGGCGATCCCCAGAGATGTGTTTTACAAACACTTATCATCTCAAGGATTGCGTAAGAGCTGAGTTGTGCCAATGTAAATTCCCATGTCTGTAAATGATCAAATTTAATAAAAGAATAAGTTCTTTTTCAACATTGCATATGAATTTTTTTAAGAAATGTTTGTGTACATTTTTGAAATCTCAGATATACTTTCTAGTATGTCGGACAGATTAAGGTTGGCTCTCTCACATGAGGAACCGCCTTTATTCTATCAGACGGATAAAATAAAGATGAGACCTGTTTAAAGTCAAAATCGTCAGACGGATGATTTAGAGTCATGACTTAAACAAAATGGTCATATGAAAGATCTGCATCATATGGATGCTTTCAAAAGATCTAAGAGGATTTTTGAAATCCTATCTGTCTTATGCGGGATGTGGGTCCAGAAGATTATTTGAGTAGTAAAAGGGACTCAAAGTCAGACATTGTGGTGTCTGGTTATCATCCTTACAACATCATTAAGACATACGCTCCCTGGGAAAGGAGTGATGTTGTAATACGTATTCATACTACGTATGCATTTTGACCATTGGGTTAGAATAGTAATTGTGTTTACTATTATGTGAGACCCAAAGACCACATGGGTCTTAACTCATTACCCTTATGGACTCTAATTGGTTCCTTTAGATTTGACTGGGTGATTGCTATCTTAGCATGTTGCTTATGGACTATGGTCAATTCGGTCCGGCGGGGCATGTTAGAAAAGAAAGTCAAGTCAAGATAAAAGGATCGCAAGAAGAGGAAGATTAATTTCATATTCACATTTGGACTTTAGAGATTCAAAGCTGGCCAGCCAATTGTAATCCAGATGGGATTCAATTGTTGAATATAAAGTATAAGAAATGTGAAGAAATAATCTAGGGTAAAGCATGCGTTGATCTACTCAACTTTGCACCTCAAGGGGTATGTGTATCTCTAACAAGTGCACAACAGCGGACTCTATGCGCATGATGGTCACACGGCCTATTTCTCGGTATGATAAACAGAAGAGTTAAAGGAAAGATGTTTCCTTACAATCCCCTCAAGTGTGAGTGGGAGATGTTGGATATGGACGACATGAATACACCCATGAGGGGATGTATGAGGGTATACGGACCTCAGATGTCGCGTGCACGAAAGCGTGCACGAAGGGAACCTTTTCTCGTGTGAAAAGGACCACTCGATAAGTGGAAAAAGCCACTCGATAAGTGGAAAAAGTCAATTTATAAGTGCATAAAGGCACTTGATAAGTGAATGAAGAAGAAGATAAATGAATGTGCTAATATAGGGTAATAAGCTTATATTTAGTTATTTCCTACAATAACTACCCCTAAAGCCTATAAATAGGACCCGAGGGTACGACATTCATACTACACTTTCCATGCCATAAGTTTGCATTAGGCATCTTATGTTTTTCTTCTCCCTTCCATTAAAATCCTCTTCTAAATAGAGATTTAGGCGGTGAAACTCTGCTTCGATCATCCGTGACGAAGTATCGACCGTTGTGGCGAATCCGAGGGCAAAGTTCCGAGATTACGGTGCCGCGTATGCAAGCGTAAGTCTCTACTTTATTATTTGATCCTAACGTCCTTGTTTTGACAGGATCCAACACATCTCACCCGATCGGTTCATCTGTAGCCGATTTCTCCAAAAGACGACCCGGAGAGTTCAACTGATGTCTACTGACCGTGCCAAGTCGACAGAGCCCTCGGCCAATTTTGCAGATATTTCCAACCGATCGGTTGAATACTCAACCGATCAGGTGACCTGATGCTGCATTTCTCCAAGAGACGACCTGGAGACGCCAACCGGCCGGACCATGCGAGCGGGTGAAGTTCTGAACCGTCAATGCTAAAGTGTGTAGCAGCTCACCTGATGGGTTGATGCTTCAACCGATCGGGTGACGTCGATCTGTATATATAGTTGCCCTAGGTTTCAGAAAACGAGAGCTGTTATTTTTCTGTCTTTTTTCTTGTACGTGACGGCTGGAATTTTATAGTATTTTGTAAGTCTTCTGATTCTTTCAAACTTTGGTATTATCTTAATAGCATTGCTACTACTTCATTTGAATCGTCTGATCATGATCTTTACGGTTGAATTTTGTTTAGATCGCTTTTTAGCTATGATTTGTGAGTAGTTCCCAAATCTGGGATTTTGGTGGAAACCCCTTCGTGGGTTCTCCCTGATACGTCCATAGAACTAGGATTTCGATAGGGATTAGGAATTTAGATGGTTATATGGGGTGTTTCATTGTCATCGACAGGAAAAATACCGCCTTTGACCGTAGGGCCAAGGGGGAATAAATTTGGCAGTCGACTCCCTAGCCACAGCTCACGCCCTTAGCATAGACATCGAATCCTAGCACGCAGGAGCGGCAGGACGAGATGTTGGGAGTTATCGTTGCGAGCTTAGTGCTCCCGGAGTCGGTCGGTGTTAATGTACATGGGAATGCCCACCGACCGAACCCAGGTAGTCCGACGTATTATCCTGGGCATCGACCGGAATATCGGGCCCATAGGACGCTGGTATCGCTCTTAGAGGCAACTTCTCACCACTAAACCCTAATTTCGATCGTTTTCCTATCCGTAGGTTGTAATAGCGAGAACACATGATAGGGTAGAAACCGAAGTCCTAGGTTTTCCTTTATATTGTTTATCCTCCGTATTTACATTCCGTGACAAACCATCGATCGTTCGGGCTAGCTCACCCCTAGGGTGAACCGGTTCCTATTAGACACAAGCACAACCACGCCTCCCTGTGTTCGACCCCCAAGCTACACTACAACACCATGCGCTTGTGATATAAATATTTAAATATGGTATCCCCAATCCTATTGCACTCTGCATGATTCAAAACCAGGGGACGTCAAGCTTTATGGCGCCATTATCAGGGAGGCAACGTGCTTGTTTATTTTAGGACCATTCGAACCCTTGAGTCTAGTTCATATCCTCACCTTGCGATAATTTTTGCATTCTTCATTTTTACTTTTAATTTTCTATTTCTATTTTTTATTTTTATCTGTTTCCATACCATACTTGCTTCACGGGGTGTTTGTGATTTTACATGCACATGAATACAAGGAGTCTAGACGACTTGATTCCAATTGACCCGGAAATTAACGCCACTGTGAGGCGTCTAAACGCGGAAAGAAGAAGAAGGGAAGAAGCTGAAGCCATGGGAAAGAACACTCCTCCTCCCCAGAAATCTCTACTGGAATACTCGATGCCCTCCATCGGGTCCACCTCCTCCATTCAACCTCCGGCCATTGTAGCCCAGAGTTTCGAGCTTAAGCCGTCGCTAGTGACGTGGATCCCGCAGGATCAATTTTCTGGGGCACCCATGGAGAGCCCTATTGAACATCTGGACTCCTTCCTCGAGAAGTGTGACACATTCAGGATTAATGGTGTCACCACTGAAGCAATCCGTCTGAAGCTATTCCCTTTCTCTCTGCAGGATAAGCGAAGCAATGGCTTAGGGGAAAGGACCCGAACACCTTCAATTCTTAGGAGAAGCTCTCAAACACTTTCATAACTAAGTTCTTTCCCCCAGGAAAGACGATGAAGCTGAGGAGTGAGATCTCCTCCTTCTCCCAGGCCACAAAGCACATGCCTTTTTGTTTACATGGGATTGATGCCCGGAAGAAAGAAAGGATTGTAGAAAAGATTGGACAACAAGCAAGGCTATAAAAAAGGGACTGAATCCATTAGTGGGACTTGCCCATAACAATAGAGCTAGTAAGGCAAGTAAGGTTCTTTATCAGAGAATGGGCTCTTATGGAAGGCCTGATTGCATTTGCACATGATTCTTCTCCCATGCCAGCCACGAGTCTCTGCACGAAGCTTGGACAAGATACAAAGAAATGCAGTGGAGATGCCCTCATCACGAGCTTCTGAAGTGGCAGATTATAAATCTTTCTATAATGGATTGAGTGATGACCTAAAATCTTCGATGGACGTCGCGGCTGGGGGGTACTTTATGTCTAGAAGTGAAGAAGATGATGGCAACATCTTAGAAAACATGGCATCAAATAATGAGCGGTGGTGTGATGAGTGTGCAACACCCAGATCTAGAGGCATTCATAGAGTCGAGGACGTTGACAAGTTCTCTAACAAATTCGATTTGCTATCGACCCAGATCTCAATGCTTATGGTAGGAGCTGGTGGTGCCAGCACCCAACAAATAGCAGTGGTAGAAGCGGAAGTCCCGGGAGACTTCGAGGGTGGTGATATTTCACCACCGGTGGATCAAGCTAGCGCACTTTTCTTCAACCCGCTGGGTAATGCACCGTATCCCCCCAGGACTATCTCGAATCCGACTTATTCTTCGAATAACCGGAACCACCCAAATCTTAGCTATCGGGCACCATATCAGCAGCCTCAGTATCCTCAGCAACAAGTATATCAGCCGCCTAGGCAACAGCAGCAGCAGTATCAGCAACAGCAGCAACCCCCACAAATGTACCAACAGTATCCCCCAGGAATCAATAGCCCATGCAGCAACATCAGCGATATGGCCAGCAATGATTCATCTCCCCGGTTGAGTCCCTCTTGACTCAGTATATCACAAACCAAGAGAAGATCAATTTGAAGCTGGAGATGGGGCAGAGGGCTCTCACCGACCAAGTAACCCAGCTAGGGTTGCACGTGGCGAACCTTTAAAGGGTGCAAAACTAATTGCCAGGTCAACCGGAAGTGAATCCATGGGGGGAAAATCAGACATTGGCACTAACTCATGATCATGCGAATGTGTCGGCTATCGTCTTGATAAGCGGGACACAAATTCCTACAAGAGTGCCCGCTAGGGAACCGGAAGCTCCGTTGGTCGATAGGCGACCAAGTGAAAAAGCTAATGACGACGGAGCTTCGTCACCAACGACTACGACTCCGGAGGGAGTCTCTGAAGAAGAGAAGAAGAAGGACGAGGAGGAGAACCTTAGAGTATTCAAGCTCGTTGTGCCTTTTCCACAACGACTTGCCAAAGCTAAGCTTGATGAAAAATACGGCAAGTTCTTCGCTATGGTCAAGGATATGAGCTTGTAGATCCCTTTCCTCGAAGCCATAGAGTCAATTCCATCCTATGCGAAATTTTTAAAGGATTTGGTGATAAGGGGTTCCAGAAAGGAAAAGGTCATTCTCACGACAGAATGTAGCGCTCTCATCCAACGAGCGAATCCACCCAAGCTAAAAGACCAGTGAAGTTTCTCCATTCCTTGTTTGATTGGGGAAGTGAAGATCCATTGGATGCTCGTGGATTTGGGAGCGAGCGTCAGTCTAATGCCCATGTCACTATACAGGAGGATAGGGATGGGAGACCTGGAGCCCACGGGTATGACCGTTCAACTAGATGATAGATCGGTCAAATATCCGGTGGGAATTGTAGACGACCTGCCAGTCAACGTCAGTGGAGTGCATGTACCGGTAGACTTCGTGGTGATGGACATGCCCGAAGACACTCATACACCCATCATCCTTGGACGGCCCTTCATGGCCACCGCTGGCGTGCTGATAGATGTGAAGAAAGAGAAGTTATCCCTTAATGTTGGTGACCAGAAGGTCGAGTTTGACTTGGGGTTGTCTATGAAGCACCCACCGGATGAACCTGGTTGCAATATGCTGGACATTGAAGAAGAAAGAGCTGTGGAAGCTGGGACCTGGGAAATGCTCTCAAGGAACCCCCCCGACAGCTTAGGGGACCTAGAAGAGCATGTCGGTTTGAAGAAGGAAGAAGTTGCTCGGGAAGCGGGTGTCTCACATACGATCCCTCCCGGATTCCAAAGAGCTGCTCCAACAAGGAGAAAGGGGAAAGTGCCCATGGGGCTTACCGCTGATGAGATCCGGATCTTAAGAAAAGTGGCGGTCGACGCCAATGAGAGGGAGAAGCCCCTGGATACCATCAACGGAGGGAGGATCGTCGAGCAAGTCTACTTATCACTGCCGACAACATCAAAGGCCACCGCTACAACATCTGAAGGAATGCCAAACATTGGGCATCACTCCCGCCCTCCTTGAAAATCATCTACCAGGCGTCGAGAAAACGATGTTAAACAACAGCGCTTCATGGGAGGCAACCCATGTTCTAAACCCTCGTCTTTGTTTTTAGGATTATTTTTAGGTTTATTTTTCTTATTTTGGTGAATGAATTCAGCGACGGGATCTTTCGTCAAAAGACTTAAGATATTTTGTGTGTTGTGCAGAAAACAAGCCTCCAACCGATCGGTTGAACCCCCAATCGATCAGGTGGGACGTATCAGAAGATGGCCGATATCTGTTCTTCAGCGAACCGCTCGGGTGGAGCAAACTGAGACTTGGTGGCAGATCGTGTGAGAACAGCTGAAGTCTCGGGAAATTTGGGGATTTAATCAACCGACCGGTTGATAAGAAGCATGGTCGTGTCGCCGTCTGGGTGAAGTGCACAGAACTCTTGGGAAAATTGTGCAGCGGCCAACCAATCGGTTGAAAACTCAACCGATCGGTTCGCCTGTAGCTACTTTTCAACGAATTTTTCGAAAATTTATCCAACCGATCAGGTGAGATCTCACCCGATCAATTCGCCTAAAACCCTATAAATACCCCCCGCTTCGCCCGATTCATCTTCTCATCTGATTTCGATTTTCCTCCGTCGTTTCGCCTTCTCCAACACTCAACCGGCCTCGTTCTTCCCCCAAATGACCTCCAACCTCTCTCAACCGACCTCCCCTCATCTTCCTTCCCTCCCTCCATTAATCCCACTCTCATTCTCTCTTCTCCAACCCTAATCTTCGCCCCAACCCTAACCATTCCCCCCTCTTTCGCGGCTTCACACATCTCGCAAGTGCACAACGTTGGGTGAATTGCGAGCAAGGATTAACTTCGCTCCTGGGTAACTTCGCTCCTTATCTCAAATTTTATTATCGCCCTAAGTACTATATTTTTGCTCGATTGTCTTTTGGTCGTGTGCACTCATATGTTGCATTCACTTGCATCACACTCTATCATGGCTAGGGAAAGAGATAAGGGTAAGGCTATCATGCAAGAGGAGGAGCCGTCTCACAAGAGACGGAAGTCCACACGTCCACCCATTTCACGTCCTCCTACACAGCCTACACAACCCCTACCCCAACCTATCATCCCTCCTGAGGACCCAATGTTGGGCCCGCGTGGTTACTGTTTTTTGAGTCTCGAACAGAAAGATTTTTATCATAGACTCGACGCACGTTCATAACTTTCCACCAAGTTCACGCACACCCAATCTCTTATCAATCTCGGAGTTTTCTCCAAAGTCGATACCCTCTTCGCTAACTTAGGATGGTTAGCATTCTTGAACGCCCATGCGACGTCCTACCCCGCCCTCACACTAGAATTCTTATCTTCCCTTAAGTGTGAGTCGGGATCGATCGTCGTTTTGCGGGTCCAAAACAGAACCGTCCGCACCCACCTGAATACTATCAATCACATTTTCGGATTCCCCATTCTAGAGGACGACACTATCTGTCCCTACGAATATCACCTGGACTTCGACGTCGATCAATTTTGGTTTCACATCACCCTACATGATCATTATCCTCGAGGTAAGGCCAAGGCCTCCTTCATCATTCACCCCATATTTCGGTTGGCCCACCGAATCATATCTTGCACATTCTTCCCCAGGGATGAGTCCGGGACCGTGACTATCCCTGACCTTTTTATTTTGTGGACCATGACATTTGATTTTATTCGTGGTGACGATGGGATCACCTTCGAGGCCCCTCGCATTCCTATTCATGCTGGTGCTTGGCTTATTCAGAAGTTACTTGAGATTAGCCACGTTGGCAAGGGCAAGTACTATTGCGGGGGCCTCATTACCATCATAGCTTCATATCCCCAGTACAATGTCATCATCCCCCGAGATTTCCCTTCTTCCCCAGGACCCTCACATCTAAATCTTGACGTCCGGTGGCATATACACATGATTAAGCCCCGCCCCGACGTTCGTTTTATCTTTTACTACAGACACACCCTACTCCTTACACCATTCTGCCCAACCCAGCTCGTATGTATATCGTTCTTGTGTCAGATTGGACATTCCCACCTGACCCAGAGTTTCTGGGGGGTTACGTCTTTCGTTCCTTCCCTTGGGCACACACAGATCACCTCCCCCTACCGCCCACTTAGGCGAGCAGGATATCCCTGCATCCCGAGGAGACACCGGGCTGGCCCCAGTCGTGCCACCCTGGCTTCTGGCCCTATCACTTCTGAGGCTCTGAGTGAGGCCCTCTTCGGCCTAGCCTCTGGTGCCGGCATGACCACTGCCGCTGGCACCACTTCCACTTCCCGTCCTGCCTCTACTTCCTCTGTTCACCGAGCCTCCTCTGCTCGCCTTGCTCTCGAGGCTGAGCTAGCTTCACTGCACGCTCGTGCTTCATCCTCTGCCCCATCGGACCCATCCTTCTCCGACTCCCTCATCACCATTCCGCACGACTCCTTCCTCCTCCTTCCAAATTGTTCCTCCCCATCACTTACCACGCCCCTAATACCACACCCTCACTTATTCCCATACTCTCCCACCATCGATACCCTTCTCATCAACCATAATCACCCGCAACTCACCCAAACCCTAACCGTAGCCCTCATTTTCAAAAGTTTCCTCCTTGACGGATCAGCGAGCGGCGGCTCCCCAAATTGTTCCCTTATATGGCGTGGAATCATTCAGGAGTTTGGACTTGCATCATCGTTGAGTAATTTCTATCCACTCTTCATATTTATTTCCTTATATGCAATGTCTTGAATTTGTGTCTATCTGCTTCATCTGGCTTATCATCATCATAGACACCCCTGCTATATCATTTTCCCTCCACGCCATCACATGTCTGGGAAGGGAAAAGAGATTGCCTCATCTTCATGCAAACACCCCCTATACGGCCCTTTTCCCCAATCATTCCTGGGCATTGACCCAATTTCTGACGAGCGATCTGCGCGTTTGCATGCACTGCTTCATTGCCCCATGCGACCTACTTTTTTCGCCGATTCCCCCACTCTCGAATTGCTTGGACTCTTTAGGGGTGTCTGCACACTTTTTCGCTTCATTGGTTGCGACTTCCTTCTGCGTGCCCATGCTCACACATACAGGAATCTCACACTCGAATTCCTCAGTTCCCTCGAGGTGTCCGATTGTGGCTTCACCTTCCGTGCCTTCAATGGAAATTTTTCCATGAGCTTTACCGAGCTGAAAAATATTTTGGATTTCCCCACCCCGATCGCCATGTTTAATGTTCAACTCACGATCGGTCTAACATCTTTTCTTACTTTTGGCATGATGGTGTTTAGCAGCGATTCACCCGTTATACCACCTTTCCGTCGGTAGCTCTAGCCTCCTACATCATACATTCATGCTACTGCTTTGCCCATTGCTTCCTTGCCAACACCATCTTCTCCCACGTGGATGTTTCCACGGTGTCTTGGGTGAGCTCTTCTTTCTTCACACCATGTCCCACGACAGGATTCATGGACATATCCCATTACCCATAAACACCGCTCATTGGATAATCCACGAGATCTTATCTATTAGCCGTGCAACCTCTGGATCTATCTACTGTGGTGGGATGATTACTCTTATTGTCAGCTGTGTTTTGAGGCTACCGCCCCACCTCCATATTCTACCGGGATGAAGCCGTATCGATCGCGACTACTTGATCGATATCGGTATGCTAACTCCCTTTGGTGAGGAGCGTGCAGTTTACCTCTACGGCCCTGCCAACACTCCTTTTGCCATCCTCCCACCCTCATCTCCTGAGCGCCTCCCCATTCGCACTTCACATCTACCATGGGAGTTCTACCCAGATCCTTGGTATGCCACACTCGTACACTTTTCACCCTTGGAACCTCCCGATTGGCACCCGTGTGTCAGTTCACCCGGTGCCATCATTATCCACCACGATCCACCAATAAATTTCGATCCTCTTGTGGTCCAGCCTGTTGCCCCTCCTTCTCCTATCGGCACACCTTCTCCTTCGTCCTCAGAGGATTCCTTCCTCCATTATTCACCACCCTCCTCGCCATCTCCTTACCATTCTACCGACAGCGGCTCAAATTAACTTCCCCCTTGCATATTTCTGCATCTTCATGATCATATCTTATTGCTAGTATTATCATGTCCAGCTTGGGGGAAGTCGATTTTTATGTGTGATGTCGTGTTTTCCTGTATGGTGTGTTTGTTTATATATGTCGTGTGGTGTGATTTTCTATCTTTTTCTTTTCGTATTTCTTTTTTCTTCTTTTTCTTAATTTTTTCGTTTCGTATGTGTATTTTTTCTTGTTCTTCATTTATCTTAGAGTCGGTGTGTATTCCCCCCCCATTTTCATTGCCCTCACGTATTTACTTTTATTGCATTGAGGGCAATGCAAGTTTCAGCTTGGGGAAGTCGCACTTCGTGCGTCATTTGTGTCTTTTTCTTCGTTTTTGAGCCGTTTTCACCGTGTTTTTCTTTTTCTTTCTTTCTTTTTATTCTCTCTCACCTAGAGATGACCCCGTATGATGAATTGCCTCAGAATCACACACACACCTAGCATGGCTTCGATAATCTCATTCACAAACCCTAGGAAGCCGAGTCCTCTTGCTTTTCATGCATCGTGGGTCCACTTAGCTTTTATGTGATTCGTGTGTCGTGTCTAGCTTACAGTGTGCTTCTACTTTGTGATTTTGATTTATATACCTGTCCTGGGATGACCCCTAGATTATCATGCTTCGATTTGAATCTGCGATATTTGCTTCTCCTGTCTGCTTCTATATGCATGAATATATTTATATCGTATACTTCAATTCGCATGTGTCGGGATTCCATAGTTAGGACTAGGATAACCCATTTAGCCTATGCTCTGATTAGCGAAGAAAACCTCCCTTGCCCAAGTGTTTAGAATCTGATTTCTTTTTTTATTTTACTTGGTGCAAATCACCTCGTCGTGTACCATTCTCTCACTTGGGAGAGTACACATGTATATACCCAAAAATCCAAAAATAAAAAAAAAGAGAGAGAGAAAAGAAAAACCCAAGAAAAAGAGAAAAGAAAAAAATATATGTATAGCCAAAAATCCAAAAAAATACATATATCTAAAACCAAAAAAAAATTCCTATGTGAATATTTTTCTACCTACCGAGAATAAAGGGAAGGCGAGAATTTGCACCGAGTGTTCTACTCCACATCTTCTCAACCTCCATCGTTTTCGAAAACACTTGGAATAAGAACTTTCTAGCAATTATCTAGGTGATAGTGTGGTGATTTCCTAGTCCCTAGATGTGGAGTCCCTGACGCATGATACATTTCGATTCTTACTCTGTTCTCATGCATGCTTGAGCTATATATTCACCGCATATTTCAAATCGAATCGATATTTGGGTCTTTCCTTGGATATGTGTATATGGAGCTTTATTGCACATTGTAGATAGTAACACAGTCTGCTAGTAACACCGTGTGGGCCCATGACACTTGTTTGGACTCATATTTCCTTGGTTTAGTGATGTGTTTTGTCGTATGCTTGCTTAGCGTGGGTGTTTGATTTTGTTGGCCCTGACGGGCGATTTAGGACTTTGACTTCTCTCTCTCTCTCTCTCTCTCTCTCTCTCTCTCTCTCTCTCTCTCTCTCCCTCCGAGCTCCTACTCTCACTCGTCTTCCTCGAGGACGAGGAAGGGTTCAACTTGGGGGATTTTGACGTGTGTTTATATTTTATATATTCACGCATGTCTTCTTTGTGTTTTTCCGTTGTTTTCCATCGTATCGTGCCCATTTTCTTGGGATTTTTAGTTTTCTTTCACTTTTTGGTGTTTTTGTGTATTTACAGGAGATCGCCAGCGTAGGGGACATATAACGAAGATATCATGAGTCCCTGGAGCAACGGGAGGAGTCACGCGTGATCCAGGGGGTCAAACGACGAAGATCGCTATTTTTAGCCATCAACCGATCGGTTGGACACAGCCAACCGATCGGGTGGTGCACGCGTGTCTGACCCGGACGGAAGCTGAAGTGAAGTGGAGCCCAACTGATCGGTTCGCCGACCGTTTGAACGCAACAGAACACTCGGCCATTTGGAGCTGAATTCCAACCGATCGAGTGACATCTCACCCGATCGGTTCATCTGTAGCCGATTTCTCCAAAAGACGACCCAGAGAGCTCAACCGACGTCCGCTGACCGTGCCAAGTCGATAGAGCTCTTAGCCAATTTTGGGGATATTTCCAACCGATCGGTTGAATACTCAACCGATCGGGGGACCTGATGCTGCATTTCTCCAAGTGACGACCCGGAGACGACAACCGGCCGGACCATGCGAGCGGGTGAATTTCTGAACCATCGATGCTAAAGTGTGTAGCAGCTCACCCGATCGGTTGATGCTTCAATCGATCGGGTGACGTCGATCTGTATATATAGTTGCCCTAGGTTTCAGAAAATGAGAGCTATTATTTTTCTGTCTTTTTTCTTGTACGTGACGGCTGGAATTTTATAGTATTTTGTAAGTCTTCTGATTTTGCTTTCAAACTTTGATATTATTTTAATAGCATTGCTACTAATTCATTTGAATCGTCTGATCATGATTTTTACGGTTGATTTTTGTTTAGATCGCTTTTCAGCTATGATTTGTGAGTAGTTCCTCAATCTGGGATTTTGGTGGAAACCCCTTCGTGGGTTCTCCCTGATGCGTCCATAGGACTAGGATTTCGATAGGGATTAGAAATTTAGATGGTTATACGGGTTGTTTCATTGTCATCGGCAGGAAAAAGACCCCCATTGACCGTAGGACCAAGGGGAAATAAACTTAGCGGTTGACTCCCTAGCCACAGCTCACGCCCTTAGCGTAGACACCGAATTCTAGCGCACGGGAACGGCAGGATGAGATGTTGAGAGTTATCATTGCGAGCTTAGTGCTCCCGAAGTCGGTCGGTGTTAATAGACATGGGAATGCCCACCGACCGAACCCGGATAGTCCGGTGTATCATCCCAGGCATCGACCGGAATATCGGGCCCATGGGACGCTGGTATCACTCTTAGAGGCAACGTCTCACCACTAAACCCTAATTCCAATCATTTTCCTATCCGTATGTCGTAATAGCGAGAACACATGATAGGGTGGAAACCGAAGTCCTAGGTTTCCCTTTATATTTTTTATCCTCCGTATTTACATTCCGTGACAAACCATCGATCGTTTGGGTTAGCTCACCCCTCGGGTGAACCGGTTCCTATTAGACACAAGCACAACCACGCCTCCATGTGTTCGACCCCCAAGCCATACTACAACACCGTGCGCTTGCGGTATAAATATTTAAATCTGGTATCACCAATCCTATTGCACTCTGCATGATTCAAAACCGGGGGACGTCAGTCACAATCTCATTTCCATTAGTCAACTTTGTGACAAAGGTTACAAGGTTAACTTTGGAGAAGGATTGTGTACTATTGTTGATTGTGATTCAAATGTTTTATTTTCCGGTATTAGGCGTAAAAATATTTATTATTTGAGCTTGCCTAAAACCGTAGAACATTGCTTAGTTGCTAACACAAGTGAACAGCTATTATGGCATCGCCGTTTTGGTCATGTTCATTTCAAGCACTTATATAAGTTAGCTAAGCATGATCTAGTCAAAGTTTTTCCTAAAATTGCTTTTAATAAGAAAAACTTTTGCGATTCATGTCAAAGAGGTAAACTTAGTAAATCATATTTTAGGCTTAAAGAAGGGATTACTTCTAAGAGGCCCTTAGAACTTCTTCGTATAGATTTGTTTGGGCCAACTAGAACCGCTTCTTTAGGTAATGCTCATTATGGATTAGTTGTCGTTGACGACTTTTCTAGATTTCCTTGGGTTTCATTCTTAACTAATAAGAATGAAGCTTATGAAGAGTTTACCAAATTTGCAAAGAAGATTCAGAATCTCTTAGGATCCACCATTATCACTATCCGTAGTAATCATGGAGGAGAATTTGAGAATGAATCTTTTACTAAGTTTTATGATGAGACCGGGATAACTGATAATTTTTCCTTCCCTCGGGCACCACCATAAAATGGTGTTGTAGAGAGAAAGAATAGGACTCTTATTGAGTGTGCACGCACTATTCTCCATGATAGTCATCTTGGACTACAATTTTGTGTAGAGGCGGTGCACACGTCATGTTATGTGCTCAATAGGATCCTAGTGAGACCCCGAACGAACAAAACTTGTTTTGAGTTTTTTTATGACAAAAAAATCCTCAAGTAAAATATTTTCGTGTTTTTGGTTCAAAATGTTTTATCAAGAACACTTTCGGTAATCTAGATAAATTTGAGCCAAGATCCGATGAAGGAATTTTTGTTGGATATTCTACACGTAGTAAAGCCTACCGGATATACAACAAAACTTCTTCAACGATTGAGGAGTCACTACACGTTTTATTTAATGAAGATTTTGATTTTCCTCATGTTGATGATGATAGTGTAGATGTTATTTGTGATACTCTTAGTAATGTTAAGATCAATGATTCGATTATTGAGACTAACAATACTAACGAAATTGTTAAAGATGTTCCTAGTGATGAAGGAATACCCAAAGCTTATCCGACCGTTCGTAATCATCCCCATAACCAAATTATTGGAGATATTGGTGTGGGTGTTCGAACGAGGTCGAGGATTGAAGAATTCTCTCATTGCGCATTTGTCTCTACCATTGAGCCAAAGAACATGCAAGAAGCTTGTGAGGATAGATCTTGGATAGTGGCAATGGAAAAGAACTAATGCAATTCGAGAGAAATGAAATTTGGGAGCTCGTTCCTCTTCCAAGTGATCACCAAGTTATTGGGACCAAATGGATCTTCAAGAACAAGACGGATGAGAACGAGGTGATCACAAGGAATAAAGCAAGGTTAGTAGCTCAAGGCTATCGACAAGAGGAAGGTATTGACTTCAAAGAATCTTTTGCCCCCGTAGTTAAATTAGAAGCTATTAGGTTGCTTTTATCTTTTGCATCCCATAAGAATTTTAAACTATTTCAAATGGATGCTAAAAGTGCATTTTTAAATGGGATTGTCAATGAAGAAATATATGTTTCTCAACCTCCCGGTTTTATTCATGAAAAATTTCCAAATCATGTTTTCAAACTTAAGAAAGCGTTGTATGGGTTGAGACACGCTCCTAGAGCTTGGTATGATCGACTCAAGACCTTTCTTTTGAATTTAGGTTTTATAATTGGAGAAGTTGATTCTACACTCTTCATTAAAGATTATGAAAATGATATTCTCTTGATTCAAGTTTATGTAGACGATATTATTTTTGGTTCTACTAACTTTAATCTTTGTCAAGAATTTTCTGAGTCAATGAAGGATGAATTCGAGATGAGCCACATGGGAGAGCTCACTTATTTCCTTGGACTGCAAATTCGACAAATGGAGAATGACACCTTCATACATCAGACAAAGTACACAGGGAGCTTATTAAGTGATTCGGGAAGGAATCGTCGTCAAGCAAACAGACTCCCATGAGTACAACTACCCATCTACACAAAGATGAAAACGGAAAAGATGTAGACTTTCGTCTATATCGAGGTATGATCGGTAGCTTACTTTACTTATCTGCTAGTAGGCCCGATATCATGTTTTCAGTATGCTTGTGTGCTAGATATCAAGCTAGACCTAAGGAGTCAAACTTGATTACGGTTAAACGAATATTTCGCTATCTAAATCAGTCTCTAGATTATCGGTTACTTTACCCTAAATCTAGCACATATGAGTTAATCTCATATAGTGATGCTGACTTTACCGGATGCAAGTCCGACATGAAAAGTACTAGTGGCACTTGCCATTTTCTAGGAAATTCCTTAGTCTCTTGATTTTCTATGAAACAAAATTCGATGTCATTGTCCACGACTGAAGCGGAATATATTGTCGCGGGTCTTGCATGTGTACAAGTTCTTTGGATGAGACACACTCTTATGGATTATGGTGTCAATTGTGATACTTGCCCTATCATGGTTGATAACCAAAGTGCCATATGTCTTTCCAAGAATCCGGTACACCACTCCCATACCAAACACATAGACGTGAGACACCATTTTATAAATGATCATGTAGCTAAGAAGGACATCACTTAGAGTACATTGAAACCCAAAAACAAATTGCCGACATCTTCACAAAACCTCTTAAAGAAGATTCATTTGTGAGGTTGCATGGAGAATTAGGAATTATGGGTGGATCTGAAATCTAGAAGCTCAACAAACTTGTTATAACACTCTTTGAGCTCATATCATCATGTTGCATATCTTGATTTGATTTATCATATATATGTGTTTAAGAAAGGCAATTGTGATTTATGTAATTTCATGATTTCTTTGAGATTGATCTTAGAGATTTGTGTTTCAATTGATTTATCGTATTACATTGTTTTTATGATGAGTTTGTGATTAGAGTATAGGTCTTAGGGTGAGGGTTCTTATTCTCTAGATTTCTATCTCACTGTGCATTTTTGGACCAGGACAGACGACTGTCTTTCCTTCGACAGTCGACTGCCCTTCCTTCGACAGTCGACTGCCCTACTCTACTTTTCTCAGCCAGAAATTTGTATCTTTCGCACAGACGACTGATGACTGTTTTCCAGTCGACTGTTATTCTAACAAGCGACTGAATTTTCGTCAACAGGTGACTGTTCTATTTGTCGAAATTTTACTGTGCTCTCTATCTTTTTGATGAAGTTTATTGATTCTCGGTCAATCGACTGATGTGTATAGTACAGTCGACTGTCCATCAAACAGACGAATGTATGTTACTCAACAGTCGACTGTCTGTCATCCTTGTTGGATCTGGATCCTAGCCTAGAGGGGGGTGAATAGGCTAATAAAAATAATTCGTGCAACCCACGAATAAGCACACGCAGTTATAGCAGCAACATGGTAAATAAAAAGCAGACAGAGAGTACACAGCAGATTTACCCTGGTTCGGTCGTCCCAACGACCTACTCCAGCCCCCAAAGCAAATACTAGTATTAAATAGCTCAATAGGTACAAAACCACAAGTTAGAGCACGCTCAGAGCACCCACTACGTCTCTACACTCGCCAGGCTCTCAGTACCCCACTCACTGTGTTTTCTCTCACTATCAATCCTAGTAACGCTTTCTACCAGCTAGACCCAAACTAGCTGGGTCCCACTTGTCTAGCCCCAACCAGACAAGTCCCAAAATAGTCCCCAAAAATGGTAAAGTTTCCCCTACAGAGAACGTTACACTAAGACACGAATAAAAGAGTTTAAGGGTTTAGAATGCTCAGTTCGTGTCCGTATCGACGTCTCTGTCAATCAGCACGTCGTCAGCTCCAATCTGACGCAAACGGTGTCTCAATCCGAATCCTGGATCTCAAATAGCACTCTGGTCTGTGCGTTAAGTAATTCCAGTTCAATGCAAATACTTGGGCGGTCTGTGCGTAGAGAAAATCACTTAAAACCCAATATCCACGTCAGCTCGTAACTTGCGTTCTCGATTCAATTTCGCTTGTATTAGCCAATCGCCACCATTGATTTCAATGCGTTGAGTTGATATCCGCCATTGATCTAATTCCTTTTCGTTTCGTTGTGGTTGTCGCGTCAGCACGTTGAAACTTCGCTTCGAATTTTAGTGCATGCAGGCGACAGCGGATGACGACGACGGCGATGACAGCTCACGACAGAGAGCAACAACCCACGACGACGAACGGCTTCGGGGTCTCGACGGTGAGCACTCCGTCGTCTTTGGCAACGAGCACTTCAACGACAACAATGTTCTGCGTGCTTCAGCTGCTCCTATGGCGATACATCGACAGCTACGCTCTCTTCATTGCGTTCTCCGAGCGTTGTCTTCTCGATGCAGATCCTTCGCGGTGTTCTCCTCTCAATGACGTTCTCTTCTCCGATGCACGCTCCGACACCGGCACACGAGAGCTCGACGGTGGACAGATGACGGCGGCGGCGAGGATCCTTCAGTGACTCACGGCGGAGACTCCAGCTTCAGGCTTTATCGATTACATACAGATGAACGGCGGTGGTGGGAATATTTGACGGAGCTGTTCATAATCTTTCCGACGGTGAGAGCGACAGTTCAGGCGACGTGCTCTCAACGCTGCTCTCTCCTCGACGCCGTGAACGGCAGTGTTCATTGGCAGTAGCAGGGGCTTCTCCACGTCATCGGAGGATGGCTTTGAATGGCAGTGAGCGATGAGCTACTCCGACGACGAGCTGCTTGATGGCTTGTTGCGTCGACTTGTGTCTTCGTGGGCTTCATCAACAACTCACTCGATGGCGTATCGCCTTCGACTTTTTTCGATGACCCACGACGATGATCTTCGGCAGCGCAACTCGTCTTCTCCTTCTTGGGATGATGCAGCGACGATCTCCTCGACTGCTGCGTGTTGGCGGTGCCCTCCTCTTTGGGCGATGATGATGGAGATGGTGACTTGCTTGGATGTGTTTGGCTTGGAGAGTTCTGCAAACAAGGATCTTTATGCTTCCCTTCTTGTTGTTGAGGCCATGAGAGATTTGTTGCCTTGGAGAACTATTTTTGGCTTGGGATGATACAGAAGGAGGTTTGTGAAAAGATATTTGCGTTAAGCTAGGGTTTATTGGTTGTGCCGGCCTAATATATATCGTAGCCCCCTACTTTTTGATTGATGCATGGCCGCGCCCCGGATACACGTCCCGGAGCGGCGATGATCGTAGTATTACCGCAAGCGCACGGTGTAGCGGTGAGCGGGTATCGAACACAAGGAGGCCTAATAACATTGTCTTCTTCGTTCACCTGGCTATGGGAAAAGTCGGGAAATGTTCGCAAATATGCGGTCACAGTCGTTCAAATGTAATAAAGGAATAACAAATTAATAAAGACGCTTAGGGGATAGGGAATCCCCGCTACTTGCCGTATCTCATCATTGTGATTCGTTGGTTTCACAATTGCTAGACTTGGAGCTTGGGTGAACTAGTTGCAACTAAATGTAAAACCAAGCTCACGCTCTAGCGCTATTGCCGGTCTATAGCAAACCTAGGGTCGGGTCCAATCTCTTGCAAATCCTAACCTAGGCAAACTAGCGTGAAGAACAACATCATCGTTCAATCGTATCTCGAGCCCACTCTCGTGCAAACTCGAGCTACGACCTAGGTTGGGATAGTTCCTACCCGTCCAATCTCTTGCAACGGGTATCAGTATAGAGTTGCAATCGAAAACCCTAGCTTCGGTCCAATCTCTTGCAAACCGATTCCGGAGAAATTCAATTGCAACCCAATTCGAATATCTAGGGCTTCCTATCGAATTGGGATCCAATCTCTTGCAAACCCCAATCGGTATGAATCCCTAGCTATTCGTTTTATAGCAATCCCAAACTAACCCTAATCAATCCTAGCAATAGTTTCACCAATTCATCACAAATTCGAAATTGGGCTCGTAGGGTTCATCCCTACGCCCTAAGACGATGAACTACTCACAATTCATAATAGAATGCAATAGAAATTCACAAGTAAAATGAATGGAATTCATGGCTATATTCAACGAATCAATAAAAATGGAGTTTTTGAGGGAGAGAGATACAAACCAATGACGAACAAGATAGCATCCAACAAAATCTCCTTTTTCTCTCCTCTCTAAAAGCTCAATCTAATCCCTAAAAAGTTAATCTAAAAAGGCTGCAAAAGTTCTGAAAAAGACTCTCTAAACTAGGTTAAAAACTGGGGTTAAATACCCCCCAAAATCGCCCAAAAAACCCTGACAAAAATGCCCCTACACAGCCTCAAATCCGCAGTTTACGCTACAGGCAGCGCGGCTCACTCGGCCGAGTGACAAATGTCACTGGGCCGAGTGACGAACCCTGTACAGAAACAGAGAGTTGGGGGTCTCGGGGGTCGTCTCCTCGGAGGTCACTCGGGCGGACGGCCTTTTGTCACTCGGGCGGACGTCGGTTGTCACTCGTGCGGACCGTCTTTTTCCACTCGGCCGAGTCAGTCATCGGCCTGTACAGACGAAAAACAGAGAGTTTGTCATCTTTTGTTGCCGTCGTCTTGGCTCCACTCGGGCGATGGGTGACTCGGTGCTCGGTCGAGTGGCATGGTGATGCTCGGCCGAGTGCACGCTGATATTGGCTCTGTTGCGTGTCCGATCTGGCCGGCCGAGCGGGCTTCCTATGGTCAGTCGAGTGAATCCTTCACTCGGCCGAGTGGCATGCTAAAAATGCCCAAACTTCATATCTTCGCCTCCTCGTCGCTCCTATGACGTTCTTTCTCCTTCCACTCCTCTCCAACAGCAGAATACCCCCCAAGAGAGTCGTCGCTGACACTCTGGAGTGGGTGCATCTCAGAATCGCTCCAAATCGCTCCAAATCTCCTGAAATACGACAAAAACAACAAATCGTGAAAAGCATCGCAATATTGCCGAATAAACGTGAAAAACACGATTTAAGCGATCTAAATGGCAGGCAAACATGCAGAAAAAAAGGTGTAAAATACGGAGTGATCAAAATCCCCCAAGCTTACCTCTTACTCGTCCTCGAGGAAGATAAGTAAAAAGCGAACCCGGTGGATAAAGATAAAGAAAACGGCGGAAAGGCGTAAAACGGAAAACGAAAAACGAAATAGAAAACGAAGAGGGAAGTTGCTAGATCATTTTCTCAGGACGTGGGTTTTGCTTATTCATATAGCATGCATCGAATATAAAACACATGTCAAAGACTTTTATTTTGATATCATAGTATAATGGTGCATTTGAAATAGAAAACCCAAGAACATCAATATAGCATGAAAAATGGAATAATTCTAAGATTAACATCGTCTGAAGCATCTAAAGCGGTATACAATATCGTAGATCACACACTTTTCAATTGAATGCTTTCTATAAGGAGTATAAGAGATATCACACGATAGAGTAGTAAGAATAGAAAAAGTGTGGTTTTCATGAAATGCATGCTAAGTGTAGATTTCTGGACTTCGTAAAACTTTAGCAATCTCACCGAGTATAAAATATTACTTAGCCTAGGTTGTCATGCACCGTCAAGTGGTCACTCTCTCACACATCATTGGATTCTCTCCCCCAAGCTTATCTATAAGCGTGGTGGCATATTTAAAACGACATTTACATCCCCATTTTTATGAAGCTCCAAAAGTCAAAAATAAAACAAAAGAGGGAAGAAAGAGACAAAGTATATGAGATGGGATCGTTTTCGAACTACTTTTCTCTTTTCCTTTTTTATTCTCAAATCTTTTTCTTTTTTTTCTTCCTTTTTTTTGAATAGCATATATACACAATGATCCCAAATCAAAGAGAAGGATATACAAGTATTTTTTCTTTGGATTTTGGGGAATTTGGAGCATGTGATTTTAATAACGGGGGAATGCCAAAGATAGAATTGCTAAGGGGAGATTCACCAATGAATTTAAAATAGAGAAATAATGTTCAAGTTATGTGGAGAAAGAAATAAATGTATCTCTCAGTTCACTCTATAGGACGTGCATGACAACTTCAGCAGGGTAATATAATCTACTCAGTTTAATCTCAAAAAGTAAACTAATCCAGATTTCTCAAAGCTAGCAAATATTTCAATCAACCCGAAGTGAAGCGTACAAATCATGCAAATAGAAGTGATGTGAGAAAGGAAAGCAGTACTCCAGATATAAGCATCAATGCGTGAATCTTGGTGTGTTTTCTATGATAGCATACATATGAATCATCAGACATCAGCTAATAATAGAATTTCATCCATTTTCATACAGCAAAAGAGAGTGGGTTACTATTTCTAGATGCAAAGCAGAACATAGCATATGATATCAGAAATAAAAAGAGATATGACATGACAAATATAGCATGCATATATAGAAAAGCTAACACCACGTCATCATCATCACAGAAAAGTCATCTCTAGCAAAAGATGAAAGGAATAAAGATAAACGAAAATAAAACTATTTACAATGCAGCACACAAGAAAAATAAGAAAAACGTGATGCATGGTAAAAAAAGAAAAAGTGATGAAAAATGAGTGAAAAAGTGGAAAAACGTGAAAAAACTAAAGATAAAGGTGACAAAAGCAAAAAAGTGTGAGAACTCACTCTCCCAAGCTAAAGTGCACAATGTCCTCAATGTGCGAAGTGTGGCACACCGAGAGACGGGTAATGGAAGGGGGGGTGGGTATGCATGCATGAGAAAAAGAAATAAAAACAACAAAATGAAAAATATGATGCGAATGTGATGCATGCAAGGATAAGAGTGATGCAGATATGTGTGTGTCACCAAAAAGACTCTCCCTCACTCCCGAAAAAGGATATAGAATGATATGATCAAAATGTGGACAAAAATAGTGCTGGGAGGGGGGGTGGGCAAAAATTCCTCAGGACCAAGTAGAGAATGGCCGCTCCCGACACTGTCAGAAGTGGGGACAGAAGTGTCGGGAGCGGCAGAAAGTGCAGGCTCAGGCTGAGGGAACACAGGGTTAGCTGGCGGTGCAGGGTGTGCAGGTGGTGCAGGCTTAGCTCCCTCGGCCTCTAGCACGTAGGCGGCGGGGATCAGGAGATCCATTGCCGGAATCCAGTCCTCGTGTGCTGGACCTAGGTGTGTCCGAGCGGGGCTCGGAAGGATCATGTAGTCAGCATCGAACGGACCGTGCAACCATACCCAGTGCCACTGGCCGTGCGGACAAAGCATCTTCATTCGGGCCATGACGTCTATCGAGAGTGAAGTAGGGCCCGAAGGTCGACGCAGGTCCGCTGGTAGGTCCTCGTCGGTCATCAGAGCTAGCAGGATGATCAGGCCGCCGCAACATATCGGGGAGCGAGCGCCCACCGATACGATGATGCGGTCCAAAAACCAGCTAGCGACGTCAATCTCAATGGCGGGGACCATCGTGACACCATCCCTATCAAGAACTCTGGGGCGAGTCATCGCGTAGAGCATATAGAGCTCTGGCGTCGACATCGTCCCAGGCTCGTACCTCGCCAGAAAGGTGGTCGCCATAAGGCGATGTGCTATGCGGAGGTAGGGGTGGACTATGGCCGAGGCCTTGGCCCTACTAGGGTCAAAGGCCTAAGGTAACCCTGTGATCCGGGCCCAGAAGGTGTGTAAATCGAAGGATGGGGGAGGGATGTGTGTGGGGGCGTAGGCTCGGTTGGGTGTGGGGACTGCGGGCCACTAAAAGAACGTTCGAAGCATATCGAGAGTGATCTGACACTCTCGATCCATAAGTCGGAAGGAGCATCCCTCAGCGGTCCAGGCGATCGATCTGAGCACCTTGAGTGTCGGACGGACGTAGGTGTCCACCGACACAGAAAGAAAGTCTCGCCAACCCACGTTGTCGTACAACGTGAGCAACCCATCAAGTACCCCCAGGCGGTCTAGGTCAGCAAGGTGTGCGAACCTGGAGGGCACTATCGAGCGCTGGGCGATACGCTTAAAAGCGACACGATGTGCGTCGTCTCGGAACGTAATACCCAGCGGCCCGACGATAGGAGCCGGTAGTGGCTGTGGGTGGATGGGCTCGGCTGGAAGTGGCTGTGGGTGGACAGGATCGGCAGGCTGTGGCTGTGTGGGGTGAGGTGGTGTAGGCGGAGGAGAGTCCTCCATCTCGTGGGAGGGGCCAGGCTCATCCGGCCGCTTCCGCTTGGCGGAAGCTTTCCTAGTGTGTGGCCGTGTATGGGGAGGCATGTGTGCCCCGAGTGATCACCCAACGAATATAAAATGCGGCGTCTCAAAAATAATAGAACGAAGGTACCTGAACATGCCGTGAGAGCAAAACAGCGGATGCGTGCGAAGACGCCGCCTCCACTAAGCCAAAAGCGCGCCCCAGAAGCTCCCCTAGGCTCCCCTAAGCTCCCCAAGATAGACTACACATCAAACAGCGATATCAGCGTGTAAAATTCGAAATACATGGGGGGTTAGGGGTATAATAGATAGATAATGAAATTAATTTGAGGTAGGGGCTCGATAGGTGCACGGATCATCAAAAAATAGGAGAAAATGGAGAAAACTGGCGAAATTGGGGTTACCGGAGGTCGGCCGGCGGCGAGGGAGTCGCCGGCGGTGAGGGTGGTCGACGGTCGACGGTCGGTGCTCAGCCGCCGGCGGTCGGCGGTCGAGGGTGGCGTTCGGGCGAGGGGGTGGTCGCAGCGGGCGAGGAGTTTGCGGTCGCACGGGGTTTGGGTGGTTTGGGGAGAATTTGCCGTTTCGAATTCCGCACCGACCCGCTGCGCCTTATATAGGAGAGGTGACAACTCGACCGAGTGACAGTGTCACTCGGGCGAGTGATCGTAACAAAAAATATTTTTTAAAAACTCCTCCCCTCATACGACTCGGCCGAGTGTCTTTGCCACCCTCGGCTGAGTGGAAAAAGTCCATTCGGCCGAGTGGCACAAGCTACTCGGCAATTCTCGCCCTTGGAGCGTATCAGTTTCACTCGGCCGAGTGAAGATATATACTCGGACGAGTGGCAATTTATACTGAAATCGAAAAAAGGAACAGAGAGTGGGGTGCAGCAGACTTCCCTCGTTGGTGCGCCACTTGGGCAGACGACGTTGGTTGCTCGGTCGAGTGGATATGGTACTCGGCCGAGTGAGGCCGAATCTCTGTTTTTATTTCTCCAGTTGATTTCTTCCTTCTTCTAAGCCTCGAGCGCGTCCATGGAGTGCTCCTCTTTGCCTTAGTCATCCTCCATATGATAGATATCTCGTTCTCCTCTCCTGTCAAAGAAAATAGGACCCGTTGTCAAAAATTTTCGGGCAAACGACTCAAAAACACTAATAAAGTCTAAAACAAAAATAAAAACCAAAATAGAAAAATTGCGATAACCGTCGGGTTGCCTCCCGACAAGCGCTCGTTTAAGGTCTTGAACTTGACCCCTTTTGATTTTCAATTAACGCTTGATGTTGGGTGCCTACGAGATGCACCCGTCGAACTTGCTTGGAAAACCACTCGGATTTGGATCATGGTGGTGTGAGGTCTTTCTCAGCGCCCCTTCGTCATGGGCAATGTTGGGGGGTGGCTCCCCCAAGCTAGAGCGTGCTCCGGTCTTCCTCTTTGCCGGTGACACCGATCTTCGTATCGGTGGAGCTTTCTTCGGAGTCCTCAACTTCGAGAGCTTGTAGAGCTCCCGTATTCTTGCGACATCAGCGTCGCCATCATCAATTTCCATGGAGATATCAGGGGAGTGCTCCATCTTCTCTTCCTTGGCCAAATCTAGGCCTTCTTCGAAGCTATCTTCGTGGGGTGCGCCGATGGAGTGGGGTATCACCTCTTCAATGACCTCATCAAGGAGGTCCATGTAATCTAGCTCTTCATGATGCGGCATGTGCTTCATTGCCTTCGGTATATGAAGCTCCACTTCGATGTTGCCGATGTTCAAGGTAAGGGTCCCCTCCCGCACATCGACAATGACACCGGCGGTGGCGAGGAATGGGCGTCCGAGTATGAGTGATGTATCTCCCTCCTCCTTGATGTCCATTATCACGAAATCGCATGGCAAACATATGCCCCCCAGAACTTGGAGTGGGATGTCCTCCGTGATCCCAACCGGTCTTGTAATCCACCCGTCCGCTAGTTGAATCCGCATGTCGGTAGGCTTCAAATCCGTGGCGGTATTCAACTTCCGAAACATGGAGAGGGGCATGAGGCTAACACTAGCCCCCAAGTCCACCAATGCTTTTTGTAGGGGGATGCCGCCTAGAGTGCAAGGAATCCGGAAACTCCCCGGATCTTTAAATTTGGCGGGCTCTTTCTTCCTCTTTGTGAACCAAGTCCCCTCCTCCGCGAGCATTATCTTCTCCTTCCTCTTCCTTCCCGTGATCAAGTCCTTTAAGAACTTGGCATAAGATGGGATTTTCACTAAAGCGTCGAGGAAGGGGATATTAAGGCTCACCCCTCTCAAATACTCGAGAAACTTGGCTAGCCGTTTCTCCATCTTGGCTCTAGCTAACCGTTGAGGGAAGGGCACCGGTGGCATAAATCGGCGCTCATCGATAAGCTCCTCCATTCTAGATTTTTCTCCTTCTTGCGGCTCCTTCTCCTTTTCAAATTCAATTGTCGGCTCGCTCTCTTGTAGATTCTCCACCACGGGTGTCACGCCCCGCTTCCCAAAATATGGAGGCGAAGCGTGAGAAGGTCCGCTCAGACTTGAAGCTACAAAGCTGCAAGTCCGATAAGCGTCAATCAAATTTAAAACTGCAGGTCCTTGCAACGCGAATGAAACAAAGATAATAATAATGAAATGAGACAAAAGAATAATCTCAGAATATCCATAAACATAAATTCCAACAACGCAAAAAAGCCACCAGGCTGAATAGAAAAAGAGGCTAAAGGCCCAAACATGGCCAACATAGTACAAGTACAAAACAACGGTGCTACGCACCAACAACTAACAAAAAGCCTAAAACAAAATAAAGCTCAACAAAGACTCAAATAATGGTCACCGGTGTCCACCAAAATCCTACTGGGCAATCATGGACTCAGGCTCATCGTCAGCAAAACACCACGTACTCAGCAACGGTCTCTGGCTCAGGGTCTAACATGTGACACCCAAAAGAGCAAGGGGCACATGTCAGCAAGTCTACAAGATACTTGTGCAAGGAAACTGAAAGTACAAGTAAAAGCAACCTAAAAGTTCTAGCATGATGCAATGACATGGCAGTTAAAGTAATGAGTGCAACAGGTAAAGTAAAGCGAAGTAAAGTACGAGCATGGCATGACATTCACAAGACAAGTACAAGACAAGAAAAGTAAGCACCTCGTGCACAGAGATTCCGTCTTCTGGCTAAAGGGCGGATCAGGCCACTCCTAAGCTCAGTTGACCGTTTATCCCTACCCCTCCACGTGTGTCGAGCCAGGGCCTTACCCCCGAACGGTAATGCTCGCTTCTGGATCACGAGCCAGGAAGTGTTTTTAACAAGTATGGCATAGGGGTGCACCTAGCCGGTCCAGGGAACCCGGGCATTGGCTTTTGACCAACACATGAGGCCCGTTCCCCCGGAAGTAGTATGCAAGGAGTACAAGTATTGTAGCGTGTGCTACGATGCAACAATCAATTTGGATGACAAGTAAGATGCAATGCATGGCAGTTAAAAGTACGTACAGTTTAAGGAAATTAAACGTGACAGTTTAGTATGCATGAACAACAAGTTTAAAGGGTTGGATCTAGCTTCGTTGTCAAGCTAGATCAATTAGGTGACGGATCTAGTTTCGTTGTCAAACTAGATCAAGTAGGCGTCTAGCCAGCTATCATTTCACTGACTAGTCTCTTTTATGCTAGGAACAAGGAAGTGGCCTAAAAACATGGCCCTACACAAGAGTTGGCAAGTTTCACGTGCCTGTAAGCACGACGTCTGAGCACACCGTCCAATGAGTCCAATAATCACAATTATCCTACGTGCACAAGTCCACCGGCCTAAAGTCCATATTATTAATCTTGATTAGTGAATTTAAAACATTTAAAATACTTTGAAAATACTGATTTTAGTCTTGATTAGCATGCAATTGGGTTGGGGGTCCTAGGGGTACAAAGCGTTACCTCAACACGACGCGAAAGCTACACCGGCGTCGGGTAGCGACACCGGGGGTTGGAATAATAGAACGCGCTCCAAGTCCTGATTCCAATATATATTCCTCGCTGGAAAATTCAGAGCTTCAACCGGGGCGACGGTTCCAGATTCCAAAGCTAGCACGTGCGACGACGGGCTACGACGTGCGACGACGTCGTACGCGGCAAGTCGTCAAAGAGAACGCACCTAGGTGGGGCCCACAGTAGTCCTAGGGACCTTTGGGGGACCCACAATAACTCTGGAGAACTTGGGGGGCCCACGGTGGCAAGCGATGCGACGGGTGCGTGGTTGCGACGTATGGCCATCGGTCGTACAGCCTCGGTGCGGGGAGCTCCATCGGTCGCTGCGGGGGAACGGGCTTGTGCGACGCTTGGGGTGTGCAGCAGTGCGGGGCAGCGCTTGGTTCTCTCGGTCGGAGCGGGGGAGGCCATCGGTCGGGCGGGTTGGATGCGGGGAGCGCAGCGCTACAAAGTTGCAATGGTTGCAATGTTGCGGAGATGCAGCGATGCGGGCGAGAGCATCGGTCAGGAATGGAGCGGGGCGGGTGAACGGGAGCGGGCGCTGAGCGGGGGCTTGGTGCGGAGCGGGGATGCGGAGAAGTGGGGCGGGTCTCTCGGTCTGACCGAGGGACCCTCTCGGTCGGTGCCGCCTTGGTGCGGGGTTGTGATGCAGCGGCTGCAGCGGGTGCGGACAGAGCGGCTGAGCGGGCTTGGGCGTCGGTCAGGGCGGGAGATTTGGGCTGTTTCCGTCGGTCGGTGCGGGGGGGGGGGGGGGGGGGGGGTTCGCCGCAACGTTGCGACGAATCGTCGCAACGTCCAATTTGGGTTTTGGAAGAGGCTAGGGCTAATTTCTTGCGAAAATAGGTCTTCCTAGGGGTTGTTTATATAGTATAGATGGGTTGACTTGGTCTAGGGCTA
Source organism: Scilla litardierei (assembly GCA_030789695.1). Lineage (NCBI taxonomy): Eukaryota > Viridiplantae > Streptophyta > Magnoliopsida > Asparagales > Asparagaceae > Scilla > Scilla litardierei. The sequence continues at coordinate 43,765,110 of CM061130.1, read as the reverse complement.
AATCTAATAGGATTAGAAGTTTAAAATAATTTAAAATTTGAAATTCAACTTCTCCAACTCACCCAAGGATTTGACTTGGTCCAAATGAGCTGGAAATTGGCTCAAAAATTCTTTAAAACGTTTAATACTTAAATAAATTTTATTTGGCCCAAAATAATTTAAAAATTAATTATTAAAAATAATATAAAACTTGTTAAAAATATAAATGTGGTCAAATAAACTCCAAAAATTATAAAATAAATATCAGGGTGATCGTGATGATGAAAGTGAGCTAACTAAGAAGACGGATCTCAATTTTGACGTCAGACGACGAAACTAAAAATAGAAACGTCTCCCGTCAAAAGTGAAAATCGCCACGTCTCATCGAATAAGTGTAAATTGTGGGAAAACGCCTCGAGAAACGTCGTTCCAAAATAGTGCCACTATTTAATATTCTCAGAGACGTTCACAACGGCATATCACACGAAAGTGTTCGCAACGAACAAAGTCTAAAACAAACACGTGCACGGCCAAAAGCACGTGCACAAAAAACGTACAACGAAAAGTGGTCGTTACATCCTCCCCACCTTAGAATAAAGTCCGTCCTCGGACTTTCTAATATAGCTAGTCACTCTAGTAACTACCCCAATCAAGCCACATTATAATTCAAACCAAGTATAGTCATTACAAGTGCTTATATATGCACTAGGTAGTCAAACATTAACACTACTAACACTTATATATATATTCACATACGTATACACTTATACCTATTATAGTCAGTCGAATTTATACATGTATTTCAATCATATATATATAAACATACATCCCTTATATAACTACTACTCACAAAACAATAGTTCAGATACTCACTTAAGGATAGTCTTACACTTAGCAAATACAATCATTGCTCTACCTATATGTAGCTACCTATGCACAAACATCAAGGGTATACTACCCTCTAATATTCATCCAATACCAAACATCTCAACACATATAGTCACACCATACCATTATTATTCAAGTTTCACTATATATATATATATATATATATATTCACTTATAGTTTCACAATATATATATAGTCATTCAAATGCATGCAAATAGTTCACCATGTATTCACATCACTTACGGTCCTATAACTGTATTTACGACACGCCACATATATCATAGTCATCAATACCTATAACTAAGCACATACTTACCCGTGCATGGTGCACACCCATACACGCTAACATTTCATTTTCATACACCAATCATACCATTATATAACTAGCACACATACACACCTAGTTTTAGCTAGTACACATACGTTCACACGGGCAAGTCCTTAGTAATTAACTATACCACAAGACCAACACCTATAACTATATACTGGCGTAGCGACCCACAATCATGTGCGTAACTCAACCAGGCACAAACACTTCTATCACTATACATACATCAAGTATTGCTATATTCAAACTACAAACATATATTCAATATACTTGGAGTATACCCACTCAAGCTTGAGTGAGACTCAATACACATATTAGAATATTCACGACATTCATACCTATACCAATACCACTCCATTATATATATATATATATATATATATATATATATATATATATATATGCATCTACCAATACAACCATATACATTCCATAAATCAATCACACTTAATATTTAGTCAGATAACACCCACATAGTTCAAACTAATTATATACCATAATAATAACATTACCGACATCAGCACCCACATATTTATAATACCCTCTCTAGTACAAACATTCACCGTATAGTCACACATAAATAATGTATATATTCACACCATAGACTACTACCTATAATTAGTATACTAACACATTCACACATACATAATTAAGATGTGCAATAGTCGTGTATACCTCACGGTATGCACGCATGCAACATCCCGCAAGAGCAAGCAATACCAATCAAAATTATACTCCTACTTCCATATGTATATCACCTATATACTCAGGCATCGAAACATAACTACTTACGTCTAAACACAATACATACCCACATACGAGCACACACTCATACGTGCTAATATATATGGGTCACTCAATAGGCCTACTTACTTAACTATACATGCACTTATTATTATCACACCTAGCACACACATAGCTTTACCAATCATTTTATTTCAACCATTATAAGTATCTCTTACTACATTCACAACTTAGATATTTCAACGCTGACTCTTATATACACAAGCATCCCTAGTATAGTATAGCTATCCACACAAAAATCTATAACTACTAACACACAACAACTTCATACTATCACGAATAACTCCGAGTATATATATATATATATATCACTCAATAGGCAAACATCAATATACTATGGGAATGTACTCATTCAAGCCCACGTACACAAGTTAGGTACGTGCACTACGACTACCTCACAAGGTCCAAGGGCCTACTAACAATTAAGAGTTGACACAGACATTGAAGGACCC